>JAWQFJ010010163.1:0-65000 GCA_034096865.1 Theodoxus fluviatilis | reverse complement strand
GGCTAAGAAAAAAGTCTCGTTCACAAACGGTGAAGACAAACTTCATGAAAAAAATTCACTGAAAATTCGCAACGCGACCATTCAAAAATCAAAATGGCGGATCTCGTTGCCACGTGATCACTGCACATGACTGTGATATTTTTAGAACAGCATTACTCGAAGGGAGCGTTAGGCAAGTCAACAGAGCACGTCACTATCGCTTGTCGACCTGTGTCGACAGCGGACGTCTGGGGAATGTACGCTGTGTCGACTCAAGTCGACAGCGGCGCTCTAAAGGTTAAAATGGGCCATACGGTGGCCATTTTGAGTCTGCACATCTTATTGGTTGTTTGTTGGTTTTTGTTTGGGGTTTTGTTTTTGTTTTTTGGGGGGGCGGGGGCTGATTTCATAACTAGACACAGTTATCTTTAATTGTAAATATGTTTTTACCAGTCCCAATAAAAATAGTATAAGTTGCCCATCTGACTACCATGTCTCCCCTTAAAAGCAACTTCCACACAAATACATAACTGAACATTGAAATTTTAAAAAAGATGCCAAGCTCACGCGGTTACTGCACCCAGAACCTTACAGTCCATGTTTCAGTGTTTCCACTCCTGTCTAGCCACAACTTCTTTCAGAGGAGAATTCTTTGTTTCACACTTTAAAATTTCAGTATTCCTTCAGTCCATAATAAAATCGTCAACTCAAAACTATCTGAACTGATGTTATGACATGGTGAGATAGCATTTATAATTTTTTATGCATCTCCCAACAAAAATACCTATGTGAATCTCAAGACATTCTTCTCCTCAGACCATTGAAAACATCTGCAGTAAAAACAACCCTATGGATCCTCCCACTGCTCCTCCTCATACTACTCCTCCTTCTCCTGCTCTCGGTCCTCCTTATGCTCCTGCTCCTCCTTCTCTTGCTCCTCCTCCTGCTCCTTCTCCACTTCCTCCTGCTCCTTCTCTTGCTCCTCCTCCTGCTCCTCCTTCTCTTGCTCCTCGTCCTTCTCTTGCTCCTCATCCTGCTCCTCCCTTCCTCTATGCTGTCGTATTCCATAAGTCTGCTCACAATCATTACACCTCCAAAAGATAAATATTTTCAACGATCCTAAAAAGAAACTTTAATCCTCAACATGAGGCAACGCCCTTCAAAAGAGAGAAAGGCATCAGAGGACTATATCTACACTTACCCCAGGAGTGTGCCATAGATTCCAATCTCACTCACAACTTCACAGAGCTCGCAGGGATGGCCAGCCTTGATGAGGTAGTTCTTCTCAGGGAGCGGCCGGATCCTCTCCATCAGGATATAGGCATTCCGCTGGGAACTGGAGGCAATCTCTAGTAGTCGGGCAGCCATCTCTTCGCCATACAGATTGTTGCCTGAAGCAAGTAAGGTGAAACCTTTTCATTTTAAATGGCTACAAGATTTGCATAGGCCTTAGGCCCACTTCAGTAAGTGACCTACTTGAAAGTGAAAAAACACGAACTTGACTGGAATATGTGATGAGGAATGGCAGACAAACGTATCAAGCCTGCCTTTCTAAAGCTGACCTTTTTCTAGGAAGTTGAAGCGCGTGGGGACTGTGTCAAACTGGACACTGATCTCGATGAAACGAAGCAAAACTTTGAGAAGACACAGCCATCGCATTCACGCCATGGAACTGTAGATCTTGCCAAGCATGGTGTACAGTGGGACCTACATTCATCGGTCACACACGGCATCAGTAGAACAAGCGGTGAATCAGATCTACACCTTACCTTGCCAAGCATGGTGTACAGTGGGACCTACATTCATCAGTCACACACGTCATCAGTAGAACAAGCGGTGAATCAGATCTACACCTTACCATGCCAAGCATGGTGTACAGTGGGACCTACATTCATCAGTCACACACGTCATCAGTAGAACAAGCGGTGAATCAGATCTACACCTTACCTTGCCAAGCATGGTGTACAGTGGGACCTACATTCATCGGTCACACACGTCATCAGTAGAACAAGCGGTGAATCAGATCTACACCTTACCTTGCCAAGCATGGTGTACAGTGGGACCTACATTCATCAGTCACACAAGTCATCAGTAGAACAAGCGGTGAATCAGATCTACACCTTACCTTGCCAAGCATGGTGTACAGTGGGACCTACATTCATCAGTCACACAAGTCATCAGTAGAACAAGCAGTGAATCAGATCTACACCTTACCTCCACCCTCTCGCTGGGGCTTCAAGACATAGTCGGCTGGAGCATTGATTGCTTTCTGGACTGCTGCATCTCCCTCCTCTCCCTGAAACAAGACCACCTCATGCAAACTACTGCACATGAAATGCACAGAATGAACACCCATCCTTGTACATCTGATTTCTCTCATCTGCAGAGGCAGGATTTCCATGACTAAGAGATGCTAGCTCAGCCAATCCAAATGGTTTTTCAATTTTTTCTTTTTGAAGTGATAGCTGAAATAATATGCATCACCTATATGTCAGTTTTTGTAATAAATCTGGTTTAAAAACCAGACACTGCTGCTTTGTTTGTTCAGTTTTGATACTGACTCCTGTACAATTACTGCGATCACTTGAAAAAAGACAGGAAAAAAAGACAGGAACGCCCCTTGGCTTGCCTTTGCTAGCATATCATAGTCCTGGGAAACTTGCCTTTGCTAGCATATCATAGTCCTGGGAAACTTGCCTTTGCTAGCATATCATAGTCCTGGGAAACTTGCCTTTGCTAGCATATCATAGTCCTGGGAAACTTGCCTTTGCTAGCATATCATAGTCCTGGGAAACTTGCCTTTGCTAGCATATCATAGTCCTGGGAAACTTGCCTTTGCTAGCATATCATAGTCCTGGGAAACTTGCCTTTGCTAGCATATCATAGTCCTGGGAAACTTGCCTTTGCTAGCATATCATAGTCCTGGGAAACTTGCCTTTGCTAGCATATCATAGTCCTGGGAAACTTGCCTTTGCTAGCATATCATAGTCCTGGGAAACTTGCCTTTGCTAGCATATCATAGTCCTGGGAAACTTGCCTTTGCTAGCATATCATAGTCCTGGGAAACTTGCCTTTGCTAGCATATCATAGTCCTGGGAAACTTGCCTTTGCTAGCATATCATAGTCCTGGGAAACTTGCCTTTGCTAGCATATCATAGTCCTGGGAAACTTGCCTTTGCTAGCATATCATAGTCCTGGGAAACTTGCCTTTGCTAGCATATCATAGTCCTGGGAAACTTGCCTTTGCTAGCATATCATAGTCCTGGAAAACTTGCCTTTGCTAGCATATCATAGTCCTGGGAAACTTGCCTTTGCTAGCATATCATAGTCCTGGGAAACTTGCCTTTGCTAGCATATCATAGTCCTGGGAAACTTGCCTTTGCTAGCACATCATAGTCCTGGGAAACTTGCCTTTGCTAGCATATCATAGTCCTGGGAAACTTGCCTTTGCTAGCATATCACAGTCCTGGGAAACTTGCCTTTGCTAGCATATCATAGTCCTGGGAAACTTGCCTTTGCTAGCATATCATAGTCCTGGGAAACTTGCCTTTGCTAGCATATCATAGTCCTGGGAAACTTGCCTTTGCTAGCATATCATAGTCCTGGGAAACTTGCCTTTGCTAGCATATCATAGTCCTGGGAAACTTGCCTTTGCTAGCATATCATAGTCCTGGGAAACTTGCCTTTGCTAGCATATCATAGTCCTGGGAAACTTGCCTTTGCTAGTGTGATGGTGTGGTCTGAAGGCTGCAGGTAGGCAGACTTCTCTGTGAGGAAGAAGGCGAGCACGTTCGGCGTTTTCAACACTTTATTCAGCCTGTGTTGTCTACCCAGATGGTAGCGGGTCTGGCTTAACATGCACTCCTCCCTCTATTTATTGGGATCGACAAGAGTAGGTACAAAGAAGGAACATATCATAGTCCTGGGAAACTTGCCTTTGCTAGCATATCATAGTCCTGGGAAACTTGCCTTTGCTAGCATATCATAGTCCTGGGAAACTTGCCTTTGCTAGCATATCATAGTCCTGGGAAACTTGCCTTTGCTAGCATATCATAGTCCTGGGAAACTTGCCTTTGCTAGCATATCATAGTCCTGAGAAACTTGCCTTTGCTAGCATATCATAGTCCTGGGAAACTTGCCTTTGCTAGCATATCATAGTCCTGGGAAACTTGCCTTTGCTAGCATATCATAGTCCTGGGAAACTTGCCTTTGCTAGCATATCATAGTCCTGGGAAACTTGCCTTTGCTAGCATATCATAGTCCTGGGAAACTTGCCTTTGCTAGCATATCATAGTCCTGGGAAACTTGCCTTTGCTAGCATATCATAGTCCTGGGAAACTTGCCTTTGCTAGCATATCATAGTCCTGGGAAACTTGCCTTTGCTAGCATATCATAGTCCTGGGAAACTTGCCTTTGCTAGCATATCATAGTCCTGGGAAACTTGCCTTTGCTAGCATATCATAGTCCTGGGAAACTTGCCTCAATTAATTCTGTGCATCTGGCCTCGGACCATTCATTTTCCCCCCAGTTATTCTCACCTAGAAAGGCTCTTCCCCAGGGATGAAAACCACCCCCCTCCTTGGCCAAAAATAAGAGGTACCCCAAAATAAGCCCATGAAATTCGACCATCCACAGACCACTCCACGACCTCAGACTGTCCACATACTGACCACTCCATGACCATAGACTGACCATTCCATTAACTTCCACTGACCACTCCACAGACCACTCCACCACAGACTAACCACTCCATGACCACAGACTGACCACATCACGACCACACTGCATTTCCACTGATCGCTCCATGACAACAGACTGACCATATACTGACCACTCCATGACCACAGACTGACCACTACATGACCACAGACTGACCACTCCACGACCACAGACTGACCACTCCACGACCACAGACTGTTCATCCACTGATCGCTCCATGACAACAGACTGACCATATACTGACCACTCCATGACCATAGACTGACCACTCCATGACCACAGACTGACCACTCCATGACCACAGACTGACCTCTCCATGACCACAGACTGACCACACCATGACCACAGACTGTCCATCCTCTTATCACTCCATGACCAGACTGACCACATACTGACCACTCCACAACCACAGACTGACCACTCCTTCACCACCCACTATCCACTGACTACACCACAACCACAGACTGACCACTCCATGACCACAGACTGACAACTCCATTATCATAGACTGACAACTCCACGACCACAGACTGCCCACTTATGACCACTCCATGACCATAGACTGACCACTCCATGACCACAGACTGACCACTCCGCAACTACAGACTGCCCACAGACTGACCATGTCCAGGCTGTAGAGACCGACGAAGGTGCTGCAGATTTGGGCTGCAGCCTCTTTGTCCTTGAGGAAGTCCTGCACCACGCCAGGCTTGGCCAGCTCCTGCTGCACCTTCTTGGCGCCGGCAAGCTGCAGGTGGACCGAGGGACACTTGATTGCCCTTGACCGCTCCAGCCTCAGCCTTGCTGACCACTCCTGGCAAGGGGAAGGCAGAGTAGAAACAAGCATAAAATATGCTGTCATTGTGATTATCCTCATCAACATCACTGTCATCCTTGTCTTAGACATTGGCAGCATCACTGGCGGCCTCCACCTTCTCCTGCTCCTCCTTTTCCTCCTCCACCACCACCACCACCACCACCACCACCACAGTAACTGCAAACATCCCCATCATATCATGTCATTGAAATCATCATCATCATCGACATTGTCATCATTATCATCACCACCATTATCATCACCACTGTCATTGTCATCCTTGTTTTTGGTCCCCCATTAGACTGATTAGTTGTCTTCTTACTTTCAGTTTCAGTCTTCAAAATCACAACTACTGTCAGAATAACACTTTTTATTGCCGTCAACAAAGCTGCTGGGTAAAATCATTTCATAAACTTTTTTTTCTAGTCTTGATATTTTGTTAAAATGACCCACTCTTGCATTTTAGTTCTGCTTTCCAGTGCTGCCACTATAATGTTTTTGATGGCTAACATATCTGATGAAGTACATCGAACACTTTCACACAGGCAACATTTCAGACTCAGGGCCACAGTGATTTCAGAACAGACACCAGAGTGAAAGTCTCCAGGGAAGAGGAGTCTACAAGCTATAGACAGCCAGACAGCTATTTGAAAATGCACTTGGTGACCTCAGACCTTGTCAGTAGGATAGGCAGGGGGCTCGTATCCAGCTCGGTAATAGACAACAGCCACCTCCTTGCCATCGCTGCATAGAGAAAATGAGCATGAATGAGACAAGCAAACAGACAGACAGACAGACAGACAGACAGACAGACAGACAGACAGACACACAGACAGACAGACAGACAGACAGACAGACAGACACACAGACAGACAGACACACAGACAGACAGACAGACAGACAGACAGACAGACAGACAGACACACAGACAGACACACAGACAGACAGACAGACAGAAACACAGACAGACAGACAGACAGACAGACAGACAGACAGACAGACAGACAGACAGACAGACAGACACACAGACAGACACACAGACAGACAGACACACAGACAGACAGACACAGACAGACAGACAGACACACAGACAGACAGACAGACAGACAGGCAGATAGACAGACAGACACAACGACAGACACAAAGACACGAAGACAGACACAAAGACACAAAGACAGACACAAAGACAGACAGACACACAGACAGACACTCAGACCAACAAGCACACAGACACACAGACAGACACACAAACAGACAGACAGACACAGACAGACATAGAGACAGACAGACAGACATAGAGACAGACAGGCAGGCAGACAGACACAATGACAGACACAAAGTCACAAAGACAGACTCAAAGACACAAAGACACAGACAGACACTCAGACCAACAAGCACACAGACACACAGACAGACACACAAACAGACAGACACAGACACTTAGGTGAGAGGGGGTGGGTCGAGCCGTTGCAAGCAATGTGATTGTTACAAGATGCATGTTCTGCAACAAAACCACAAGGGTAGATGATATCTACCCCTCACCCCACCCCCCTTTCAAGCAAGTACATCAATTTCACTAAAAGCTCAACATCCATACTTTATTTACCTTCTGAAATACTGAACCATAACTGAATTATGCAAACATGTTTGGTGACAAGACTGTACACCAACAGTTTACATGGATAGTCTGACTGTGCAGCAGTACATAAATTATCTCAAGTTTTCTCTATCAATGAGACAATGAGAAGATTGCAATTTTCAATGTATTTAGGAAGAGCCTGAAATTACATATTTGTTTTGTTTCACTTCGTATAATACAAACACATGTAACATAATACAAACACATGTGATGTATACATAATACAAACACATGTAACATAATACAAACACATGTGATGTATACACGACATAAACACATGCAGCTCCACACAGAGGGTGGTAGCCAAAGACGTACATCCATAAGGACTTGTCCTGCCTGAGTTCACCGTGGTGGTAGACATCAAGGAAAGTCTTTCGAATGACCTGGATCTTGTTATCCAGCTCAAACAGCCCAAACTGCAGCCACCTCTGGTCTATGACATTAAGTTCTTGGGCTGACACAAGGAACATGATCACACACCTGAAAATGAGGGCAATATTAGGAACAGGCTGAAAGAGAAGCTGAACTTTATATACATGTACTTCCATGTGTGAAATCAAAGAGGCAAAAATGTTTTTGATACTACATGTATTCTTTTCATTGCATAGAACATGCAATATAAACCTTTTTATTCTTTTTTTTATTTCAACAGCTGTAAAAATGGTCTTCTGTTGTCTTATATTTTCATTCTGATTGTTTCAAAATGGGTGGATTAATACCACTCTAGTGCAAGTATGACCATGGCATCGGAAAACCATTGGACAGGATAAATCCTGTGTAGCACAGTGAGTCCACTACTGCATTCAGACAGTAGGGACATGTCATAGCTGTCCACCTTAATCTGTCTACTTTTAAAGTAGTTTGCAAAAATCAACACATCAGAAAAGAACTGATCAACTGTGTGTGTGTGTGTGTGTGTGTGTGTGTGTGTGTGTGTGTGTGTGTGTGTGTGTGTGTGTGTGTATGTGTGTGTGAGAGAGAGAGAGAGAGAGAGAGAGAGAGAGAGAGAGAGAGAGAGAGAGAGAGAGAGAGAGAGAGAGATAAATAAAGAGAATAACACCATTTCTCTTGAAAATGCATTTTTTGTAAAAGGAAATATGAATGTTAACATAATATATTTGCATGGACTCTTTATGATGTCACAGCTGCCATCACAACAAAGATTTTTTTAAACTTCCTCCATGACCAAATATTAACAAAGTACCTCTATCTGTTTCTAAGCAAATGTATGCCCCTGGAATACAAGGCTAACTTGCAGACACAAACAGACACTCACTGTGCTTTGGGCTTGTTGAACATGCCAGTGTAGGTCTCAAAGCCTTGCTGTAAACCTCGACTCATCCCAAGTGCTGGGTTGTTGTCAGGAACCTGGAACACATAACGTAACACAACATATACTTTATTCATCAAAAATATGGAGATTGAGGGCTACATAGTACTAGTAGTTGGTATTGGCTATCCACAACAGAAACATCGCAATACAAGAAAAGAAAAGAGTTACAAACAAGGGCTGGTATAACATGAACAGAGGGCAAGCGGGTTCATTGCCAGAATTATACTGCAGCTCTAGAGTATATGGTGTTTCCAATACTTTTGGCAGTTGGTATAAAAGATCAATAGTATCAGTCTGCCTGTGATTTGTGGAGGATGGAAACTTGGGCTGTGAGTTGTGAGTCTTGAGTGGAATTCTGTGGAAGGCTGGAGGAGAAGAATTCAAAGGAAAGGTAAAAGGAAGACAGTGGAAGGCTGGAGGAGAGGAAATCAAAGGAGAGAGAAGGTAAAAGGAACACAGTGGAAGGTTGGAGGAGAGGAAATCAAAGGAAAGAGAAGGTAAAAGGAACACAGTGGAAGGCTGGAGGAGAGGAAATCAAAGGAGAGAGAAGGTAAAAGGAAGACAGTGGAAGGCTGGAGGAGAGGAAATCAAAGGAAAGAGAAGGTAAAAGGAAGACAGTGGAAGGCTGGAGGAGAGGAAATCAAAGTAAAGAGAAGGTAAAAGGAACACAGTGGAAGGCTGGAGGAGAGGAAATCAAAGGAAAGAGAAGGTAAAAGGAACACAGCAGAAGGCTGGAGGAGAGGAAATCAAAGGAAAGAGAAGGACTAAAAGGAACACAGTGGAAGGCTGGAGGAGAGGAAATCAAAGGAAAGAGAAGGTAAAAGGAGCACAGCAGAAGGCTGGAGGAGAGGAAATCAAAGGAAAGAGAAGGTAAAAGGAACACAGTGGAAGGCTGGAGGAGAGGAAATCAAAGGAAAGAGAAGGTAAAAGGAACACAGTGGAAGGCTGGAGGAGAGGAAATCAAAGGAAAGAGAAGGTAAAAGGAACACAGTGGAAGGCTGGAGGAGAGGAAATCAAAGGAAAGAGAAGGTAAAAGGAACACAGTGGAAGGCTGGAGGAGAGGAAATCAAAGGAAAGAGAAGGTAAAAGGAACACAGTGGAAGGCTGGAGGAGAGGAAATCAAAGGAAAGAGAAGGTAAAAGGAACACAGTGGAAGGCTGGAGGAGAGGAAATCAAAGGAAAGACAAGGTAAAAGGATGACAGTGGAAGGCTGGAGGAGAGGAAATCAAAGGAAAGAGAACGTAAAAGGAAGACAGTGGAAGGCTGGAGGAGAGGAAATCAAAGGAAAGAGAAGGTAAAAGGAACACAGTGGAAGGCTGGAGGAGAGGAAATCAAAGGAAAGAGAAGGTAAAAGGAAGACAGCGGAAGGCTGGAGGAGAGGAAATCAAAGAAAAGAGAAGGTAAAAGGATGACAGTGGAAGGCTGGAGGAGAGGAAATCAAAGGAGAGAGAAGGTAAAAGGAACACAGCGGAAGGCTGGAGGAGAGGAAATCAAAGGAAAGAGAAGGTAAAAGGAAGACAGTGGAAGGCTGGAGGAGAGGAAATCAAAGGAAAGAGAAGGTAAAAAAGGCAGCGGAAGGAGGAGAGGAAATCAAAGGATACAGTCAGAGGGTGAAGAAAGCATGAGTTCTTACACCCATCAAGGTTGGTAGTTACACACTTGGGTCAAAACTTCTGTTGTATCATCCTGTCATTGAGTTTCTATCACAGGGTGAGATTAAGGGCTTCTCCTAAGCAGAAAAAGATTACAAACAGGAAGTCTCAAGTCACAAAGGTATGAAAAAGACAGAAAAAAACAAGAGTAGGAACTGACCAGTTTGAACATTTACCACAGGAAATGTATACATACCTGCTCTGTGTCATATGGAACGCCAGCTAGTGACAGAGTGTATCTGTGAAACAAATTAGTAAAATAGTGTTACAAACAACAGAAGTTCAGTGAGGTTTGTGGATTCATCCACATGATGGACTTTTCATCCGTATCTTGAAAGGGAATGCAACAATATCTATATTGAAGTGTAATTCTGTCTGTGCGTGAATGGTACTTGGTGAACATCTACAATGCACCTACCCCTCTGTATGACTGTGTAAGCTTTGGTTCAACGTCTACGACGTGCCAAGGCTAAAAACAAAAAAAGTATTAACAGGAACTTCCCTTCCCTTCCAACTTATCTACAATGTATACCAGTTCCTGGCAGCCCACCCCCCAGTGCTCTCCCCTCTTGCATGAGTACACGGTCAGCCCCTCAGCCTCTACTCGCTTGTTGAAACCATGTCTTTAGACAGGCGGAGATGGGCGAGCATGCTTTGGGGTGTGACGATGTGAGAGGCGCAGTGCAGTGGTTCTATCCCTGGGACGTGAAGAATCTGGGTTTATTAAAAATATCTATATTGAAGCATATAAAAATGGAAACATAATGAAAAAAGGTTATTGTTGACAATATCAGACAATGTATTTTGTTCATATCTCACTATTTGCTGCTGTACATTTTGTCTTTCACATGAAAAATTATATTCAAAAAGGGAACAAACTTTTCTTCTTAACTTTCTGAGTTTTTCTGCCTTTTAATTTCTTGCTTCCTTTGTAGCATACTGGCTTTCCTTTCTTTTCTTTTTTTAGGGCACAATTCAAAAGCACATGACACAGGTAGAGTCAAGAAAGAAAAAAAGGGGGGGGGGGGGGGGGGGGGGGGGCTGAAACCACTATCAGCACAATTTTACAGACATGAAGGCACTGTAGTATTGTATTGCTATAAATATAATCTATAAAGAATGCAAGTTTAGCAAATGTATTCATCATTTTAAAGTGTGTGTGTGTGTGCTTTTGTGTGTGTCTGTATGTGTATGTGTGTTAGTTTGCATATATGAGTGTGTGTGTGTGTGTGTGTGTGTGTGATTGCATGTGTGTGTGTGTGTGTGTGTGTGTGTGTGTGTGTGTGTGTGTGTGTGTGTGTGTTGGTCCTGGTGTTGATGTAACTACAAGTGTTACAGGGCTGGAATTTTGGCCAAAGTTCCTGTTCAGCAATTTCTCTGACCCTTGAACTATTTTGTTGCCCATAGAGCATCACTCCAGTTAGTTACTTCAACAGCTTACTGCAGGAACACTTCACAACAGCTTACTGCAGGAACACTTCACAACAGCTTACTGCAGGAACACTTCACAACAGCTTACTGCAGGAACACTTCACAACAGCTTACTGCAGGAACACTTCACAACAGCTTACTGCAGGAACACTTCACAACAGCTTACTGCAGGAACACTTCACAACAGCTTACTGCAGGAACACTTCACAACAGCTTACTGCAGGAACACTTCACAACAGCTTACTGCAGGAACACTTCACAACAGCTTACTGCAGGAACACTTCACAACAGCTTACTGCAGGAACACTTCACAACAGCTTACTGCAGGAACACTTCATAACAATTTAGCCACAGCAACCCCTGTACAGTATGGGGAATTTAGCAACCACAGTGTGGAAAATTTGGCTAAAGCCCTGTAAGACTTATGTGGTTAACTGGGGTGGTTCTATCACTTTCCCTGGTTCTGATGCAAGTCACCATGCCTTGGGATGTGGAAGTAAAAGACAGACTGCTGGATTCCCAAACATAAAACAAAAATGACAACAAGAATGTCTGCAGGTGTAGGTATCCCTGGTTTGATGGATGAAGTGTTGTGCAGCTTCGATGTCCTGTAAATCAGATGTGATCACTTCTTTATCTGTACAGTGTACTTCTGAACTTTATCTGCACAGTGCACTTCTGACCTTTATCTATATAGTGCACTTCTGACCTTTATCTATATAGTGCACTTCTGAACATTCTTTCTTTCACTGACATTGTCTACCTATGGACCCTCACTTTTTGCTGTTTGTAAAACTGAGGAAGGGTTCTGTCTGCAACGTTTCATCCTTCATGTGACCAGGATTCCTGCCCCTCCAGTCCAGCCCTGGGTCATTTTTTGTCAAGTCCCTGGGATGTGAACCTTTGTACCACTCACCTGTGCAGGTGAATAAGTCTGGAGACCAGACCTGCAAAGCTGGATGCAATGGTGTTGAACTCTATCTGCTTCAGCTGCAGCTTGTCCGAGGCCAGCATCTCCTTCAGGCTTTCGCTGCCCACATCCTTGGAGTCCATCATGAAGTCGTTGCGGAACAGACCCAGGCTGAAGGGCTGCAAGGTCCCAACCCATCCCACAGAGGGGATTAGTCCCCACTTCATTCAGAATCCCAGTCTATTCCCTACCCAGTGTGCACACAATGCATGCATGTCCTACCTTTAAAGAGTGAACATTTGCACCACTGGTGCTTGCATACTGCAGCAGCATTAGCAGCAGATGGAAAACAGTTCCTAGAAGTAGAAGTCAGTGTAGAGCTAGGTGTAATATGTCAGTGACATGGTCTACAGTCAGGCTTCTAGACAACATTAGGCTCCCGGGAATTGCAGCACCTCTGATTCCTGACGGCATGCACTTTCCAGCATACTTTCCAGCATTTCACAATAATGCCTGCCTGACAACACCAATACCAGTACCATAGCTTCTTCTGCATACTTTGCTTGTTCACAATTACATCAAAAACAGAATTTAAAATGCATGTATCATCCTGATTGAATGATTGTGGTATACATGCACTAGTACTGTACTGTCTGCTTTGAAAATATCATGGTTGCAACCATTTCCCTTATCCTGCAGTAATGTTTCCATCTCAATCTACACTTGTCTCAAGCTCTACAATTATCAATATCATATTTAATTGACTGCAAGGAAAGCACTATGCCTGACCATCTGTCGATGTATTAGTTCCATGCTGTGACTTTTACCCAGAGTGAACTGACACTCTCCATCAACTGAATGCATCAGTAGTCCCTATTACACCATGTGTGGAAATCAATACCTGTGCAAAACCTTCCTCTCGGACAGTTGTGTAGATGTCCCACAGGTGTTTGGTGAACTGATCCACTGTGACCACACTATGAAAAAAACAAAAGTGAAAAGAGAATAATTCCTCTGTTGATTACAATGAGGTGGGGGTGTCACACAAGTCAACTTTTTGAGAGAACATGAAAACCCATCACTGACAGACACAACATGTATGATGAACAGTTGATCAATGGGGATGTCACACCAATTTTCTTAGGATTTCATGAAGTGTTCCGACTTTAATTGAAAAAGACAAAGAAGGAAGAGGGAGTGGGGATGGAGGGGGTGGGGGGAGGGGGGTGGAGGATGGCTCAGGATTTAGGCAATAGTAAAAAGGTAAAAAGGTAAAGGTGTGGTTTTATATAGCGACACACCTTTTGTCTGGGTCTCAAACCACTTTTCACTTTTTACCCCCTGATCACTGGGCATCTTGATCAATCCTCACTGGTCCCTCACAACAAACATAGTGACAGATATTTAAGACGCACACAGTCAGGTACCAGCACCAACTCCGCTCCCTGGGGAGTATTCCAACCTGATGCTGGCGCTTGGCCGCATACAAGGGTTAATCGCACTACATTTTGCCAACATTGCCCTCACACATACCCGGTTTTACTCCTGGGTGGGGAGAAGCAATGCGAGTTAAGCATCTTGCTCAAGGATGCAACTCTGGGAACCGCGCAGCTTCGAACGCCATACCCACTGGCCGCAAGCGACTGTAGGTCCAGCACGCTAACCACTCGGCCACAGAGCCACTTGCACTTGCTGCAATTCTGTGAAGCCTAGATCATTAGTTACCATACACTGTTGGTAACTTGAGGATAGGATGACCAAATGTGAAGAGGGAAAACCAAAGAGGTTGATCGTTTTTCATTTCTGATGATAAATTTTCTACTGGACATTACTTTCTGACATTTCACAGCCAGTAATGGGCTGCCTTTAAATGAGTGAATGAATGAATAAATAAATAGATCCATAGATAGATGGAAGGATGGAGTGTTAAGTCCTATCATTTGAAGGCTATGTGAGTCCGATGACTATAAAATCCTTAAAGCTGGTTAAAGAAAAAGACAGCAAAGTGTTGATTTCCCTTAATACTTGCCTTTAATGATTTTAAAAGGGAGATGCATGGGTTTATTCCTACCCTAAACCTATAGGGTTGCTCTTCTTGATTCTCGATCAAGGTACTGAAGAAAGTCCCAGAATCTTCACACTTTCAGTCAATAATGACGAGGTGTCTAAAGTCTAATGGCACATTCTTTGCAAACGTTCATTTTCTTAAAATTTTTACCCAACAAAATTTAAACTGTAACAAATACATAGCTATATGCACCATGGTACCTGACTCTACCGATGAGGTGTAATCAACTTTAAAACTGCAGGCAAAAAGAATCACTAACCAGCAATAAAATTTTCCAACTTTATTTTGCCACTATGAATAAATGCAAAACATCTGCAACAAGGCAGAAAATGCCGAAAGTAAAGGTAAGCCATTCCCTAGGCCGACAACAAAATAGTATTTTGGATAGCTGTATGACACCATCTCAATGTCAATGCCTAGCTGGTAAAGCAGTCAAAAGTTGAACTCATGGCATTTATAAGTACAAGATCGATCTTGACACAACAGGCGACAGTTCACATTGCAACAAAATGGAGCCTCCTGTGTACAACTTTGGAAAACTGTTAACACTGGGTTCTTCCAAAAGACAGGGCAATGACTGACTGTTGATGGTGACAAATTCTGTCCAAGGGCATGACACAACAGAGGGTGTCACTGGCAGTTTCCCTGCAGTTGCATGCACAGGCTGACAACTGGGTCTCGGCTGTCCAAGGGAGCGATCACGAGTACTCAATGAGGCATTAGGTATTGTAACAGAACAAATGGCCTTTTAAATCAACACCTTTACTAAATGTGTTGGACGTTTGCATGTCAAGTCCTTGACCCCAATATGTCTCCCACTGTATGTTTTCCTCGTGTCAACATCCAAAGGTTCTTACTTTTAAAGCCTTTTGTTCTCATTGCATTGATACAATGTTTGTGTGGTCACCTGCTCTACTGCTCACTGATGTACGCATCATAAGCAATAACAAGAAGGGCAAAGCCCATACGACTCACATGCTTGACCTTGACCTTTATATGACCTTGACCTTCAGGTGACCTTCAAGGTCAAGGTCAAACAACTAAACCTACCAATGACATCATACACAAAGAAATGCTTTACACATTTTCCCTACCAAAATACATGTGACCTTGACCCAAGGTCAAGGTCATCCAAGGTCATGCAACACAAAGCTGTTAATTCAAGACATAGGAAGCACAATGGTGCTTATTGGCACTTTCTACCATGAGATATAGTCACTTTTAGTGGTTCACTACCCCATTTTGGTCACATTTCATAAGGGTCAAAGTGACCTTGACCTTGATGATATGTGAACAAATGTGTCTCATGATGAAAGTATAACATGTGCCCCACATAATTATTAAGTTTGAAACAGTTATCTTCCATAGTTCAGGGTCAAGGTCACTTCAAAATATGTATACAATCCAACTTTGAAGAGCTCCTGTGACCTTGACCTTGAAGCAAGGTCAACCAAACTGGTATCAAAAGATAGGGCTTGCTTTGACCTATATACCACTTGTAGCTAAGGTCGCCATTCTCAATAACGTGGGAGAAAATTGGGAAAATGTGAAAAATGACTGTTTTTGAGACCACATTTATGGCTCCTGTGACCTTGACCTTGAAGCAAGGTCAAGTCACTATGTATGTTTTTTGAGGCCTTGTCATCATACACCATCATGCCACATTTGGTGTTGATAGACTTAATAGTCTCCGAGAAAAATCCAACGTTTAAGTTTTTTACGCCCGGACGGACGCCCGGACGGACGGACGCCCGGACGGACGGACGGACGACACGGCTGAGTACATAGACTCACTTTTGCTTCGCATGTGAGTCAAAAACCTATCTGACCATGAAGAAAAGTCTACATTCACAGTGGTTAGTTAGCTTTGGATGCCCTGCTGTTCTGACAAGTAATGAAGAAGGTAAAGAAGATGAAGGGGGGAAGGGAAAGAAGGTGAAGGGGGGAAGGGAAAGAAGGTGAAGGGGGGAAGGGAAAGAAGATGAAGGGGGGAAGGGAAAGAATATGAAGGGGGGAAGGGAAAGAAGATGAAGGGGGGAAGGGAAAGAAGATGAAGGGGGAAGGGAAAGAAGATGAAGGGGGGAAGGGAAAGAAGATGAAGGGGGGAAGGGAAAGAAGATGAAGGAGGGGAAGGAAAGAATATGAAGAGGGGAAGGGAAAGAAGATGAAGGGGGAGGGAAAGAAGGTGAAGGGGGAAGGGAAAGAAGGTGAAGGGGGAAGGGATAGAAGATGAAGGGGGGAAGGGAAAGAAGATGAAGGGGGGAAGGGAAGAAGGTGAAGGGGGGAAGGGATAGAAGATGAAGGGGGGAAGGGAAAGAAGATGAAGGGGGGAAGGGAAAGAAGGTGAAGGGGGGAAGGGATAGAAGATGAAGGGGGGAAGGGATAGAAGATGAAGGGGGGAAGGGAAAGAAGATGAAGGGGGGAAGGGAAAGAAGGTGAAGGGGGGAAGGGAAAGAAGATGAAGAGGGGAAGGAACGAAGATGAAGAGGGGAAGGAACGAAGATGAAGAGGGGAAGGAACGAAGATGAAGAGGGGAAGGAACGAAGATGAAGAGGGGAAGGAACGAAGATGAAGAGGGGAAGGAACGAAGATGAAGAGGGGAAGGGAAAGAAGGTGAAGGGGGGAAGGGAAAGAAGATGAAGGGGGGAAGGGAAAGAAGATGGGGGGGGAAGGGAAAGAAGATGAAGGGGGGAAGGGAAAGAAGATGAAGGGGGGAAGGGAAAGAAGATGAAGGGGGGAAGGGAAAGAAGATGAAGGGGGGAAGGGAAAGAAGATGAAGGGGGGAAGGGAAAGAAGGTGAAGGGGAGAAGGGAAAGAAGATGAAGGGGGGAAGGGATAGAAGATGAAGGGGGGAAGGGAAAGAAGATGAAGGGGGGAAGGGAAAGAAGGTGAAGGGGGGAAGGGATAGAAGATGAAGGGGGGAAGGGAAAGAAGATGAAGGGGGGAAGGGAAAGAAGGTGAAGGGGGGAAGGGATAGAAGATGAAGGGGGGAAGGGATAGAAGATGAAGGGGGGAAGGGAAAGAAGATGAAGGGGGGAAGGGAAAGAAGGTGAAGGGGGGAAGGGAAAGAAGGTGAAGGGGGGAAGGGATAGAAGATGAAGGGGGGAAGGGAAAGAAGATGAAGGGGGGAAGTGAAAGCCGATGAAGGGGGGAAGGGAAAGAAGATGAAGGGGGGAAAGGAAAGAAGATGAAGGGGGGAAGGGATAGAAGATGAAGGGGGGAAGGGAAAGAAGATGAAGGGGGGAAGGGAAAGAAGATGAAGGGGGGAAGGGAAAGAAGGTGAAGGGGGGAAGGGAAAGAAGATGAAGGGGGGAAGGGAAAGAAGATGAAGGGGGGAAGGGAAAGAAGGTGAAGGGGGGAAGGGAAAGAAGATGAAGGGGGGAAGGGAAAGAAGATGAAGGGGGGAAGGGATAGAAGATGAAGGGGGGAAGGGAAAGAAGATGAAGGGGGGAAGGGAAAGAAGGTGAAGGGGGGAAGGGAAAGAAGATGAAGGGGGGAAGGGAAAGAAGATGAAGGGGGGAAGGGAAAGAAGGTGAAGGGGGAAGGGAAAGAAGATGAAGGGGGGAAGGGATAGAAGATGAAGGGGGGAAGGGAAAGAAGGTGAAGGGGGGAAGGGAAAGAAGATGAAGGGGGGAAGGGAAAGAAGGTGAAGGGGGGAAGGGAAAGAAGATGAAGGGGGGAAGGGAAAGAAGATGAAGGGGGGAAGGGAAAGAAGATGAAGGGGGGAAGGGAAAGAAGATGAAGGGGGGAAGGGAAAGAAGATGAAGGGGGGAAGTGAAAGCCGATGAAGGGGGAAGGAAAGAGATGAAGGGGGGAAGGGAAGAAGATGAAGGGGGGAAGGGAAAGAAGGTGAAGGGGGGAAGGGAAAGAAGATGAAGGGGGGAAGGGAAAGAAGATGAAGGGGGGAAGGGAAAGAAGGTGAAGGGGGGAAGGGAAAGAAGATGAAGGGGGGAAGGGAAAGAAGATGAAGGGGGGAAGGGAAAGAAGGTGAAGGGGGGAAGGGAAAGAAGGTGAAGGGGGGAAGGGAAAGAAGATGAAGGGGGGAAGGGAAAGAAGATGAAGGGGGGAAGGGAAAGAAGGTGAAGGGGGGAAGGGAAAGAAGATGAAGGGGGGAAGGGAAAGAAGATGAAGGGGGGAAGGGAAAGAAGATGAAGGGGGGGAGGGAAAGAAGGTGAAGGGGGGAAGGGAAAGAAGGTGAAGGGGGGGAGGGAAAGAAGATGAAGGGGGGAAGGGATAGAAGATGAAGGGGGGAAGGGATAGAAGATGAAGGGGGGAAGGGATAGAAGGTGAAGGGGGGAAGGGAAAGAAGGTGAAGGGGGGAAGGGAAAGATGATGAAGGGGGGAAGGGAAAGAAGGTGAAGGGGGGAAGGGATAGAAGGTGAAGGGGGGAAGGGAAAGAAGATGAAGGGGGGAAGGGAAAGAAGATGAAGGGGGGGAGGGAAAGAAGGTGAAGGGGGGAAGGGAAAGAAGGTGAAGGGGGGGAGGGAAAGATGATGAAGGGGGGAAGGGATAGAAGATGAAGGGGGGAAGGGATAGAAGGTGAAGGGGGGAAGGGAAAGAAGGTGAAGGGGGGAAGGGAAAGATGATCTGGCCAAAGAAAGAGAAAGTCAAGTCTCAATTTCCCTACTAGTTATTTGACTTTCATGAATCTCGTATGGAAACATGGTGAATTTGCTCTTACTTCAATCCCACCATGGGATGGGGCAGGAGGTGGAACTGGGGGGGGGGGGGGGGGGGCTGGAGGGGGGGGGGGTGGAGGGGGGGGGACCTGGGGGCGCGGGGGGGGGGGTGAGTGGGGGACAGAGGGAGGAGGTATCTAATGGCGTACTGAACACAAGCAACTAGATAGGCCAAATAAATCTTCAAAACATTGTTTATGAGAGGTTGCCCAGATTAAGAAGTTAGATTTCCTCATGCACAGTTACTATGAGAGCGGGATCAATGCAGAGAGGTCATTTTATATCGTAATCAAACAGAGTAGAGATTCCTTAGCAAAATAAGTTTGTCACAGCTATGCCTATCCTCAATCTAATGTGCAGCGTTTGAAGCTGGAAGTCACTGGATGAATCAACTTTCAACTCTGCTACCACATCTGTGGATGACTCAGAACATCTTGTAACAGTTATGGCTCAACAAGTTTTTTCTCTTATCGCTAAGATCTATAGGCTATGATACAGCTCAATATGATCCAATATATGCTAAGCTATATAATCTCCTATGATACATGATCTGCTGTGGTATCTGCCCCTAAACATTACAGCACCAGCCTTGCCCTGGCTCACATCAATGAAGATAATGATTAGCGATGGCTTTAGTAAATGAAAAATACATCATTACACATAAGGTATGACCAAAGCAAATGAAAACATGATCTATTTGCAAAACTAGGTGGAAAAATAACAACAATGAAGGATAATTAGGGTGGAATCTGAACTCAAACTGGATGCTAAAGGGAACAAAGTAAAAGAGCAGAAAAATATAAGCAAATGGTAAACTCCACACAACAACAGGAACAATCTTCAAAACTCGATAAAAAATGACAGCAGTAAACAGAAACTCAACAGAACATTTCTTGTTGCAATCTACAGTGGATGCTTGTTGAAGCGACAAAGAGCAAAGGAAAACAACACATGAAATTCAACCTCAAGAAAAATATAATCTACCTGCAAAACGAGATAGAAAGTGACAATAGTGAAAAAGCGAAAAGATTGAACATTTTTTGTTTGAATCCAAAGAGGATGCTTGAAATCAGAAAGAGAGCAGAGGAAAACATCATATGAAATTCAACCTCATTCCGCATGAGAAATGACTGAGTGACAAAAAATGATCTTTTATCTACAAGACTAGACAGAAAATGACTGTTACTAAAAGGAAATAAATGTGAACATTTCCTTTTGTAATCCAAAAAGGACGCTTGCAACAACTAAGTGAGAAAGCAGATGAACATAAATAAGCAAATACGATATTTAACCTTATATGATAACTGAAAGATGACCAAGGCATATTCAAAACTATCAGAACAATATCCACAGGTGCTTAGAAACATGACACTGCTATTCCTGACAAAGCATGCAAGAAATAAACAAGAAGGGCAAAGCCCATACAACTCACATTCTTGACCTTGACCTTGACATTCAGTGACCTTCAAGGTCAAGGTCAAACAACTAAACCTAGCAATGACATCATACACTAAGAAATGATTTACACATTTTTTCCTACCAAAAATACACGTGACCTTGACCCAAGGTCAAGGTCATCCAAGGTCATGCAACACAAAGCTCTTAATTCAAGGCATTATGCACAATGGTGCTTATTGGCACTTTCTACCATGAGATATGGTCAATTTTAGTGGTTCACTACCACATTTTGGTCACATTTCATAAGGGTCAAAGTGACCTTGACCTTGATGATATGTGACCAAATGTGTCTCATGATGAAAGTATAACATGTGCCCCACATAATTATTAAGTTTAAAACAGTTATCTGCCATAGTTCAGGGTCAAGGTCACTTCAAAATATGTATACAATCCAACTTTGAAGAGCTCCTGTGACCTTGACCTTGAAGCAAGGTCAACCAAACTGGTATCAAAAGATAGGGCTTGCTTTGACCTATATACCACTTGTAGCTAAGGTCGCCATTCTCAATAACGTGGGAGAAAATTGGGAAAATGTGAAAAATGACTGTTTTTGAGACCACATTTATGGCTCCTGTGACCTTGACCTTGAAGCAAGGTCAAGTCACTATGTATGTTTTTTGAGGCCTTGTCATCATACACCATCATGCCACATTTGGTGTTGATAGACTTAATAGTCTCCGAGAAAAATCCAACGTTTAAGTTTTTTACGCCCGGACGGACGCCCGGACGCCCGGACGGACGGACGGACGACACGGCTGAGTACATAGACTCACTTTTGCTTCGCATGTGAGTCAAAAATGGTAATACCAAATGAGGCATACAGTCATAATCAAATACTGGGAAACTTTCTCAAGTTAATGAAAAATTCCTACACTAATTGTAACAAATGCAAGTTGTAATGAAGCATGTCATCAACCTATGACAGGAACAGACCCTTAAACTCCAAAGGAGACACAAGATCAATTGCCAAATACCCCTGACTGATGCAAGGTTCCCATATTCAAGTTACTCTATAGCTGCATCTTTACTGCCACCCAGCTTCTGTCAACATGTTAGAAGGTGCCAATCTGCATGAGAGCCATCACTTGTGATGAGCACAAACAAGCGTGGGCTCAGGAGAGTGTGTACCACATCTACTGTAGTTCAACTGTTTTCAATGCACCGACATCTATATCAAGTGGTCACAGCTTTTCAACATGGTCTCCCTGTTTCCTGCTATTCAGATTCCACCATGTTGGCTTTCTGGCTGTGAGAGATTTTTCTTGCACTTATGCCATCCAGCTGTGTGCTCAAGAAGATCCTGTGTATCTACAGTATCAGTCAGCATCACAACAGACATTTTCAGACTCCGAAGTCGCATGTTTTCAATAAGATGGGGGGCAGAGGTGGGGGTGTCCTTAACTCGGGCACCTCAAAGCAAATCATCCAACCAGACAGCCAGTGAGAGTTCCATTGGTTCAACTGTCTACAGCATTAGTCTCCATCACTGCAGAAATGTCCTCACTCCCATGCAGCACATTTTCTACAACATGGGGAAAAGCAGTTTTCCTGGATGGATGCATGGATGGATGGACAGTGTTTTACGGCCTATCAGCCTTGTATGCTATGTAAGGCCATTTAGCACGAAAATCACTAGAACAATTTAGAGAAAACGCTAATCAAGCGGTGGGTCAACAGTTTTCCTGGACTGAGGCACCTCACAGCAAATCAACCAACCCGACAGCCAGTGAGAGTTCCACTGGTTCAACTGTCTACAGCACTAGTCTGCACCACAGCAGAAATGTCCACACTCCCATAGCATGGGAAAAACAGCTTTCCAAGACTGAGGCACCTCGAAGCAAATCAACCAACCAGACATCCAGTAGGAGTTCCATTAGTTCAAGTGTGTCCACAGCATTAGTTTCTGTCACTGCAGAAATGTCCACACTCCCACACCACACATTTCCATGAGTAGAAAGGGAGAAAAAAAACTTTCCTAGGGCGCGTTTGTTTGGCCAAAAATCTCGCGATTCTCTCTGCATGAATGGCTAGTCGAGGGCAAGCGAGATGCTCCTACAGCTAGAAAAAGGGTCAATCATCTCGCTGCCAATCATCTCCCAAGGCGGAACAACATGGCTGCGTCCTGGTGCCAGAGTCGGTGAAGAAGTTGCCGATAGACGAAATAACTGACGATTCAGATATCACATCAGTTTTTCACTTCATAGAACACACCAAATGAGGGAGCTCCGGACCTCCCTCGGCCTCCCGCCTTCACGGCGAGTGCGTCCTTATGAGCGAGGAACATAGGCAACACCTAGCCCTCGCGATTCTCTCGAGATTTTGGGCCAAACAAACACGCCCCTGGACTGGGGGACCTCTAAGCCCATCAACCACACAGCCAGAGGCAGTTCCATTCATTCACAAGTTCGTCACCATGTCTGGCAGTGCGTACCTGCACATAGTGTGCAGCAGTGCACATTGCTGCACCAGGATTGTCAGATGGTGTAGTCCACCTGAGTGTGGTACTTCTCATGGCAGGGAACTATGCACAATGGAACACCACATTCCTCGCACTGGTACTCCGTCATTGTCTTCCTCCTCTCCAGCACCTCCCCAGTGACACCAGCCTTGACCAGCGTTTCGTAGCAGACTTTGCAGGCCTTCTGCTTTGGCCCATCCCCTTCAGCTGGGATGGGCACCAAGAAATGTCTGTAACTCAGCCGTTCTGCCCGAGATCCCTCCCCAGAAGCTCCAGGCTCCTCTGGGGGGTCAACTTTCAGTCTGGCAAGACCAGCGATGACTCTTTCAGCGAAGCCAGCGAGTTTCATGGTCTGCCTTCCATGTGCCTCCTGGTGTTTGTTGTAGAGGATGTGTGCCTGGAGTGTGACGGTGGTGAGTAGGTAGATGGCCAGATTCTTCCACCACTTCAGGGAATCCCTCTCCCCTGGCAGGTAGCGCAACATCTTTTCCTGGATGCGGGCACATGCGATGTTTGTCATGTAGTCCACCACAGCGCTTGGCATCATGTGTTCCTTTCTTCTGATCCTAGCCTTCACCATCACGGGCTGGTGCTTTGTGGTCAGAAGCACGGCATCCTTGTCATCCTTTCCCTTGATGACCAGCATCTCCTTGCAACTCCTCCAGGCCATATGGTCCCTCGCCACCTCTTCGGCAATGAAGTCATCAGGCAAGCCAGCCACCTCAGTGCTCACTGACCCCACAAGGGCCGTGCTTTTGGAGAGGAGGGCCTGGGCCAGGGAAGGGGAGCAGAGGGGCCTCTCCACGTACAAGGTGCGGCCCTTTCCCAGCAGAGGATCCAGAAACTGCAGGCATTCATCTGTTGTTGGAGTCGGGGAGCTCTCTCCTCTGGGATTGCGGGGCACTGCTTCAAACTTCCATGCATACCCGCTCAGACACTCCCTCAGGATGCGGAGTTTCACCCCCAGCTTCACGGGCCTCTTGTTCTTCCAGGAACCAAAACATGCACCTCTTTTCTCCCTGCAGAGGCAGTATGTTTCCTTGATGCAGATGTTTTCCCCAGGGATGTAGAGTGAGGAAAACTTCTCATTGAGGTGGTCATACAGCGGTCTGATTTTGTGGAGGGGGTCGCGGCCTAACGATCCTTTTGGCTGGAACAGACTGTTGTCATTAAGATGGAAGAAAGCCACTATGCCGAAGAATCTGTCCCGGTCCATGGCAGATCGAGGGTGGTTGTCGACGAACACCGTTCCCTCTTCCCAGATAGCATCAAATGGAATGCCCATGTGCATGAGGATAGCTAGAAAAATCTCCATTTCTTGTTCAGAGACAGCTTTCCACTTCTTGAACACTGATTTTCCAGAGGTGCCCCTACCCCTTTTGGGGTTGTCCACAATGCATTTCACGGCATACCTGTTGGTTTCCATTGTCATCATGTTTATCAGATCATCAGTTACAAACAGTTTGTAAAAAGCCATTGGTGATGCATCTGCTGGCAGGTCAGCCTGGAGGCCACTTGGACCAGACAGCTGGAGCTGCAAAGGATTGTGTGTGGAGGTCTTTACCCAAGCTGTATCACATCCTTCATCTGACAAGTTACCTTCAGTTTTGGCTGATGCAGGATTGTCTTTTCGTTTCCCCTCCTCACTCAGTACTTCAATCCGTTCACACTCATCAGAATCTTCAATATCAAAGTCAGACTCGCTGCTACTAGAGTCAAGTAGATCAAAGTCTTCATCAGTCGTCAAAACATGAATATCATTGTCTGAATCCTCATATTTCTGTAGCAGCTCACTTTCATTGTCAGAGCCTTCCTCCATGACAACCTCCAGCCTTAATCCCTTGACTCCACTCTCGTCCATCTCTCTTGATGCCATTGTGATGCTATTGAGATAGAAGAAATCCACAGCAGAGGTGTTTTAATGTTGCGTCTGTTTTGTCCAAAATCAGAAGGAAAACTTCTCTGCACTGAGTGTGTTTGAGACCCAGTCTTTCTACACAGATTCCTTCTTTAGAATCTCTCACTCAGCCACTCACACCATCTTGGAAATGTTGCAACACACAGTTGCAGTGTCCTGCAGGAGCATCACAACACACCTTCTGACTGTGCAAAAGCTACCAATTCCACAACTAGATCACTTTCAATTGACAACTTCTCTCAATCAAGAAAACCCAAAGTTCCAAAATACACTCCTATCTCAGTGAAAACTTTCTCAAAGTCTCGGCTAAACTGAACCTGTGGGTAGGAGCAGGAAATAAATTTTAAAATATACCTGTGTCTGTTTATTAGAGCTGAAGCTCTCTCTAGTCTCAGCGTTCCCTCCAAGAGGCCAAAACACCTGTACTGGACAAGACAAACCCAACTCTGCAAGCAGCGCTCACTTTCTGAGTGCCCTGTCAAGGAAGTTGTGGTTGTGTGCCACTCGGTGCATCAGGCTGGAGAAGTGAGGCATGGTGTCCAGGCCAGTCTGCAACAGCCGCTTGGGCACCAGGCTTGGGAAGAGGGCCAAGGGAGCCAGGCGCACCTCATCCGCTCCGCGCACATGCATGGTCACTCCTGCAGCAGATGAGTCACGATTTATACAAAGAGGAAGGTGACTGCACAACCAACTTTCAAATGTGAAGAGCAAGGTCTAGGTAGGAAGGCTTACCCCAGGTACTGGACATGGTCGATTAGAGGCACACAATGTTTCGGCTTGTCGAGCCTTTGGCGTGGTGTAGTGATAGTGGGGCTAGAGGGAAGGCCAGGGAAAGTGCCTGGGCACTAGTTACTGAAGTTAAGTGGGAAAGTAAGGGAAGTGAACACTGATTGTCGAAGGAAAGGACGGAGTGGGCCTTGGGGGGAGGGGGCAGCAGATTTGTCTGGTTTTCTGCTGGATGAGCACCAAGTTACACAGGTTTGGAGACCAGTTTATTGCCATGCAGGTTTCAGTCCAGAAATTTTAGCTCCATTTGAAATATCAATTACATCTTATGTTCTGATCCTGTACCACAGGCATTTTCCTAAACTTACTTTTACATAGATACCTCCTATACATCTTTTGCAGTGTTGTGTCAAACAAAGGCCTGACAGTTGAAAATGTGTTTTTCTAATTTTGTTTCATTTCCATTTTATGCATCTCCACTTAATCATGAGTCTTCATTTTATCAATCATCCAAGAGCTGTATTCTGCACTGTTTTATAACAAACTGCACTTGTTCAGCTCTCTCTCACCTCCTGTTTCTTCACTCATCATTCATTATTGTTGCAACATGTGTCATTTTCAAAATATAGAATGCAAATCATCCATTAATTATACTGTTTTTCACAAATCCTTCATCAACTATACTGTTTCTTCACACTGATCAATAATTTTTGCTGCAACAATTGTCATAAAAAAAAAAATAGAATGCAAATATTCCATCGATTATACCATTTCCATACCTGCCAACCCCTCAGATGCTTTCAGTGTAAACTGTAATAACTTCAGCTTTTCAGATTAATCCTGGAAGTTTGAGCATAATCCACACCCTGGACTAAACTTTGCCATGTAAGTGACATACACTCTAAAGTAAAAATAGCCATTTTAATATTGTTCAACAAACAATATAATGATTCAGAAGAACAAACCTGTTCTCTTTTTAACCCCATACGCAGTACCTAATGTTGATCATAAACATTGATTCCTAAACTCAAATTCCAACCCACATCTGCTGCCGATAGCAGAACGTTATGCTCCACAAGGAACTCAAAGAAAGTCTCAGCACAGATGACAGCAAGATCTGTATCTTCCTTTTCTACATTCACGAAGCCTGAAATCTTAGGAGTTGACCGAGTTGCACTCGCTTTCAGTCAATGATTCTTTGTCCTGATGTATTGATCCATGTCATACATCCCAGCGTGTGCTATGGAAAAATCCAATCCATACACTTTGCATCTCACGTGACTCGCTCCGAGATGCGACCTTTCGATGTAAGGATGCTGTTGAATTTTTGCATTATTCGCGAACAAATTGATTCCATTGCTAGGACAGCATCACTTCATGTTAATCATGATGATAGAAGATGCGTGGTGATGTTGAACATAGCGAAATGTGCGGGAAGGGAAGCAAAGAACATTTGAAATTAAGTGAAGCATTGTGATTGGCTGTCAGAGGAAGAACGCAGCAAATAAAGTTAAGCACCATAATTGGCTGTAAATCAGAGGTTGACGATAAGCTCTTTTGCTCTGGCTCTCTCACTCTCAGCCCATTTGGTGAACACAAGATTGAGCGTGACATGCAGTTTTCATATTTGGGTTGGTGTTGTTTTTTTTTGCGTAATGATTCTAAAATGAGCGTAAAGTGTAATTTGAGCAGCTCAGATGTAACAAATTATGCCAAAAGCGTAATGGTTGGCAGCTCTGCATTTCCAATGATAATTTATGCATTTTGCCATAAAAAAATTATATTGCTGTGCAGATAAACAATGTCAAATCAATTATTAAAATGAAACATGTTCATAGATTAAAGCAAGTGTATGGAAACACATAGAACATGCATATAAGTAATGCAATCACAATAGCCATCATAATTTTTAAAAAGGGGAAATTTGATTAATTTAATGTAACTAAGCGTGATGGGTACATTACATTCTACTCATGTGCAGATGTTAGGGAATGCAAATGTTCACATTGGAAAAACAAGTTCAAACTATATCAAACTGTTATCCAAGAATTGTCTTCCTAAAAATGTGAGGAAAAGAATTTAAAACGGAGCACATATTACTATTCCTGCCAAATATTAACACTTTTTGTTTGCTGTGTCCTAGGTTTGGGCAGATAGTGCAAACAGAGAATAAATCACCTTAAAAGTGCAAATTACTACTACAATACCAATAGCAAATCCTTTAATAAATGCTCCTCAACAGTCTCACACTCGCACCCATTCTGACAAACACAAACCTTAATAAAACCAGAGGCTGGGATATTAATAGGGACTCCTTTATCTCGTTAGATTTTGCTAGAAGTTGATGTTATTGTCGATTCAAAGCTTATAATTTTGTAAATATTATATAATACATCTGCTACCACAACTACATGTATGTTGCGGGTAGGTGGTGTGTTACTTAAGGTCCGTCCCAGCTTGCGCCAGGAAAGTAGAAGCATGGACTCAGGCGTGAGTTTTCTACAGGATCTTTATTCCATGACTGGTCAGCGCTTACAGCAAGCACTCGTGCACCCACAGCGGTCACTCATGCTGCTCAGGCTGCGCCTCAACACGGCTCCTACAGCCTTCCAAGCGCTCTCAGCTTCCAGTGACGTTACCCTCGTGTTGCGGGTAAGGTGGTCTCTAACTTGCGGTCCGTCCCAGCTCGCGCCAGGAAAGTAGAAGCAGGACTTCGGCGGGAGTTTTCTACATGAAGATCTTTATTCCATGTCTTGGCAACAAACGTACAGCGATGGCGAGTGCGCTTTCAAAGGCGCCAACAGCTCCACAAGCTCTCACTTGCTCACAATAACGACTTCATGCATCTCTGCTCCAAGAACAAATGAGGACAGACTCTTACCTCTCTTCATAGGCCAGAGTCATCACGGTTCGACTTATCCCTACACCCATGATGCCACTACTTCTCCCAGCAATCACTCCCAGTGATAACACGCCGAAACGCCACGTCTTTCCTACCGTGCCATATTTTTCCTAACTGTCATTTTTGTTACTGTCATACGTCACTTTTCATTATTACGTCATCGTCACTAAAAATCGTCCGTCTCGGTCCAATCTGATCTGTTCAAGGACAGGGAAAGTTCCCGAGCCTTCTGCGGCATTTCCCATTACATTTGCATCCGCAGGCATTTCACATTCTTCCGCAACACAGCTCCCTTCTTTCGAGACCAAGACGTCCTCGTCGGTCTTCCCACACCTCCAACTACAATACCACAACAGGAATGAATGTGAAAAAGTTACATGCCTGAACAAAAAGAACAAGTCCATTACTCATCTGGTAGTGCTCATCCTTGGTGGTCCACGTGGTGGAGAGAGAGGGACGAACTGGTGGCAGGACTCGACAGAAGGATCTAGGTTTCCCTGCGGTAACCCTTTCTCCCCCCTGACCACAGAGCCATAGTCCCGCCACACCATAACACGTCCGAACATGCACCTGGGTCGTTCCCTCATCGCTCTCACCTTCCGAGGGCGACCCAAGGCTCCCTCTCTCGCCAGTCACTCCTCATCGATGTCCGCCTACCAGTAGGGCGAAGGTCCTCCCTTGTACCTCCCGCGTCTTGCACGGTCCTCCACCCGTAGTCGGGCACGGCCCCGTCGTCGTCCTGCCTGTGACTGAGCCGACTTGATGGAGTGTCTCCTCTCAGCCCGTGGGGTATGGAGACACGGAGCAGTGCCCCCAGGAGAGGTCTGGTGATCAGCCTTGCGGTCGTAGCCAGGCCTCTTCCTGCTCACGCTCCGCTGCAGGTGTGCCCTTGCGGACACTTGTACCGCCTGCAGCATGACTTGGAGCAGTCCCACACTCTGGGGCACTTCAGTGGGGGCATCCACCGCTCGTTTCGGCACTGCTGCCGATCTACTCGCCTTTGCAGGGCCACGCTGACGACGGTACGATCTCGCCCGGGAGGCGCAGATGGCACAACGTCGACAGCAGTCGCGGACGGACTTGCGCTGACCAACCCAGAAGAACCACTCACTGACGCGTCGGTAGGTCTTCTGCCTTCCAAGGTGGCCAGCTGCTGGGTCGTCGTGCAGCTGTCTCAGCGCCTCCTCCTGCATGGCTTTCGGCAGAACAGGGAGAAGGCGGCAGGTTTCTCCCTTCTCGTCCACCCATTCCTCATCGATGTCAGGGGGCACAGGCTGTCGGCGTGGAGACCGCCACTAGTCGGGTGGAGGTTCTCCCTTGTACCTTCCGCGCCGGGCATGATCCACCATCCGGAGTCGGGCGCAAGAGTACTGCTGAATGCGGCACACTCCCCGATCCTTCCAAAGATGCGAGCGGCTCACCACCCGTGGTCGGGCATGGTTCCTCCTACGTCCTTCCCGTGACTTCCAGCGACTCGCGTGGCTCACCACCCGTGGTCGGGCATGGTTCCTCCGACGTCCTTTCTGCGACAGGGTCAGCTTGGTGGAGTGTCTCCTCTCAGCCCGTGGATTGAAGAAACCCGGCGTAGTGCCCTCAGGAGAGGTCTGGTGATCGGCCTTGCGGTCGCAGCCAGACCTCTTTTTGCCCACGCTCCGCTGCAGGTGTGCCCTTGCGGACACTTGCACCGCCTGCAGCATGCCTTGGAGCGGCTCCACACACTGGGGCACTTCTCGGGGGGTTTCCGCCAGCTGCCCTGTCCACGCCAAGTCCGTTGCCTGTCTCGGCGCCTCTCTTGCCACTGCGTCCTGGAGGCTTGCAGTCTCTTTATCGACACGGGAGTCGCGGTCTCCCTTCGGTCCCTCGACGCTTGTCGCTGCTTCTTCCAGGGACGAGTCGAGGCGGCCGATCTCCCCGCGCATCTCAGTCTGCACCGTCCCAATCTCCTGGCGGAGTTCGGCGGTGCTGCTTGCGAGGGCAAGGAACCGCTCCATGAAAGCCTCAATTTCCTGTCGCCTTTGTTCTGCCTCCTCCCGTCGCTGCTGTTCTCTCTGTTCCTCTTTTTGTCGTTGCCGCTGTTCTTTCTGTCGCTTTTCTTCTGCTTTTTGCTGTTGTTGCAGCTCTTTCTCCTCCTGTCGCTGCCGCTCCTTCTCTTCTTCCTTCTTCTGCTGCTCTGCCTTCTCCTCCTGTCTCTGTTCTTCGAGCAGAAGCTTTATCATCACCAACATGTCCTCCGCCGGTTGTTGTTTCGCCTCCTCGCGTGCGGCGTCCGACCTCGCCATTCTTTTCCCGCCCTCAGCGTCCATGCTTGTCTACTTTTTTCGAATTCCCCGTCTCGGGAACCAATGTTGCGGGTAAGGTGGTCTCTAACTTGCGGTCCGTCCCAGCTCGCGCCAGGAAAGTAGAAGCAGGACTTCGGCGGGAGTTTTCTACATGAAGATCTTTATTCCATGTCTTGGCAACAAACGTACAGCGATGGCGAGTGCGCTTTCAAAGGCGCCAACAGCTCCACAAGCTCTCACTTGCTCACAATAACGACTTCATGCATCTCTGCTCCAAGAACAAATGAGGACAGACTCTTACCTCTCTTCATAGGCCAGAGTCATCACGGTTCGACTTATCCCTACACCCATGATGCCACTACTTCTCCCAGCAATCACTCCCAGTGATAACATGCCGATACGCCACGTCTTTCCTACCGTGCCATATTTTTCCTAACTGTCATTTTTGTTGCTGTCATACGTCACTTTTCATTATTACGTCATCGTCACTAAAAATCATCCGTCTCGGTCCAATCTGATCTGTTCAAGGACAGGGAAAGTTCCCGAGCCTTCTGCGGCATTTCCCATTACATTTGCATCCGCAGGCATTTCACATTCTTCCGCAACACTCGCATGCACACACGTTTTTATAGTCACGTGCTTGGGTTCGGGATCATTCTAAGCGACTTCTGCATTGCCACGGCGGCAAACTGGAGGGGACGCTCGCTCCCCCCTGACCTACGAGGACCAATCAGTGGTCAGTTGACTACTGCGTATTGGGATGGGAAAGTTCCAGTCCCCTCCCAGCATCCTGCTGACTAATTCTGGCCCCCTGACCCTCTGCGTTGCCTCCACCCCCTCTCACAGACAAAGGAGGAAAGTTCCCAAACCTTCTGCTGACTAATTCTGACCCCCTGACCCTCTGTGCGCTGACAAGGCAGAAATCGCCTCCACCCCCTCTCAAAGACAAAGGAGGAAAGTTCCCGAACCTTCTGCAGGCATCTCACATTACATTCACAACATGTACTACAATAAATGCTGCTGCTGCTGCTGTTCCCACTACCTTGACTATGAGTATTACTATTGGCACTGCTACCACTACAACAAATACTATGACAGCTAGTATTACTGTCTCCATCACTACTATGACTACTCCATCACTACAAGTACAACTACTACTACTATGAGAGTGCAAGCTTTAAGACTCTGTAGTGCCTATGGATACAGAGGGTTAGACAGACACTCACAGTATACTGAGTATACACAGTATAGACTGTACACTATCTTGGCACTCAGAACACACACATACACACACACACATGAAAAACACAAAATTTTGGCAGTCAAGAAATAAACACACACACAAAACAACCAACAGACACACACACACACACACACACACACACACACACACACCAACAACAACAACCACCAACTCTCACACACATACAACCAACACAACAGCTAAACACACACATACACATGCATGCACACACATGCATGCACACACATGCATGCACACACACACACAACAATCGACACACACAACAGGCAAAACACACACACCACACACAACAGCCAAAACACACCCACCACACACGCACGCACGCACACACACACACACACACACACACACACACACACACACACCACACACGCATGCACACACATATCACACACACACACACACACATGAGAAAAAAAAAATCTTGGCACTGACCATTAGCAAGAGCCCAGTCCTTGGCTTTTTCCAGAATTTCCTCAATGGTGGACGGTGCCACCGTCAGCCCGTCAAACACAGATGCCATGCCCAAAGTGTCCTGGAAATGAGCAATTCCCTTTATCATACATGTCATCACTACATGCACGTGCATATGGATCCTATGCATGATGTACTAATTATATACAGTGACAAATCATGAAATTCAATATTTACTTATAAAGTCGAATGTCCCTCTTTGACTCGTCCTTCCAAGTCAAAAATTCCTCCAGCCTCACATCATGCGGAGGAAAGGCAACATTCAGGGCTGCCCATGGTCGGTGATTGCGTTTGAACAAGGAATCGACAAATGGCTGAGATGGGTTCCAGAGCAAGACTTCACAACACCGAACATACCCACCCCAATACAGGGATACGTCGATGACGTGGTGATGACAGCTATAACCGAGGACAGAATGAAGGAAGCTATCAGAAAAACGGAGCTATTCATGAAGTACTCCGGAATGCAAGTAAAACACCGAAAGTGTGCACTGCTCCATGGTCAGAGAAGTGGAAACAATTGGAGCAAAAAAGACAGTACAGTAGTCGCCGCTTATTAAAAACACTTTTCTCGGTCCCAATGTGTTTTTAATAAGCGGCGTTTTTATTAACCGATTGCGTGTTGAACATGTTCATCAGTAACGATGTAAATCCGGACCGGACCAACTGTATTTAATAAACGGCTGTTTTTATTAACCGCGTTTTTTATAAGCGGCGACTACTGTACTTCATCAACTGAAGCCATGATCCAAAACATGGCCATCCCTCGCTACGGAAAGACACAATCATATAGGTAACTGGGCCATGACATAGATTAGATCTGAGTGCAACAGCTGAAGAGGAACAGATCGAAGAAATCGTGACAGAGTTTGAGAGAACAATGGAGAAAAATAACAGACACTTCACCCCTTCCAGTAGTGCAGCGAAATTGCAAGCCGTCAACACCATGGCCTCCTCAAAGCTGCACTTCTACTATCCCAACATGATAGTTTCGGAAAAGGTCCTCGACACATTTGAGAACACAATTGTCTCCTTTGTAAGACATTGGTTAGGACTGAACAATTCTTCTAACAGAGCCTTCATGTTCACTCCCAGAAGCGAAGGAGCCGAGGACTGCTGAGCCCGCGATCGACCTACCATGCCAAAAAGTTGTCATTCTACCTAGACCTGCTCAACAACACGGACACACAGACACGATGTACAGCGCACAAGTCGCTCCAGCTCCACCTCGACAAGCAAAAATGCAAGCGAACCAGCACCAAGACTGAACCAGCACCAAGACTGACAACTGCTTTGCCTGGTACCTGACAGACAACAGCTACCGACTTGTCAAGCCTGGAAAAGTCAACTGGCTTCAATCACAGTGGGTGCACATCAACGAACTATGCAGCCGACTCAAGACCCGCCTGTGTGGAAACGAGGAAGAAGATTTCATCATGAGCATAGAGGTAGATGAAGACATACACATGATCAATATAAGCGACGCCCACAGCCTCTACATGTTCTTGAAGAGTCAGCACCTGCAGAACGTGCACCAGGAGTGGAGCGAAAAACATCCCAAGGTCGACTAGCACGTGTAGACGACAGACTACGCGCTGTCCTCTTCCCACCTCACTAACATGCACCTTAGTGACAAGATAGTGCAATTTATAACAAAAGGCAGGCTGCAACTACTAGAGTGCAACGCTCTCTTCCACGTGTACTACCCGACGACATACTCCAAATCCTGTGCGAGATGCGGTTACGCCAGCGGAACAGTCAGCCATGTACTGAACGGATGCGCTGTAAACAAAAACAGCATCCAAAAACGACATGATCGTATCATCGAAATCGTGCGCATAAACATGACATCCACCGACATGTCGTCCAGCATACTGGTGAATTCGGTGCTGACGCTGATGCCTTCACTGCAGCAACGCACACCAAACCGGACGTATGCAAAATAAATCAAACGGCATGCATGTGCTTCATCGTCAAAGCCTCAGTCCCATTTGATGCCTTTGTTAGTGAATGTTACCGGCACAGATTCGAGAAGTACCTGCCCCTTAACCAGTGCATCCAGGAACTAGGATTTCAGTGCACGACAATAGACCTGGTTATAGGATCACTCGGTTCTGTGCACAACCGTTTTGTTAGCGGACTGCGAATGATGGGAATCTCAACCCACAGAGCCAAGAGTGTTCCCTGATATGCTTCAGTAAGTCACAGTGCGATGACTGGTTCCCACATAGTGTGGAAGCAAAGATGTAGACAGGTCCTGCCCTGAGTAGAATTGAATGAAGAAACAAGAAGGGCAAAGCCCATACGACTCACATGCTTGACCTTGATCTTTACATGACCTTGACCTTTACATGATCTTGACCTTCATGTGACATTCAAGGTCAAGGTCAAACAACTAAACCTAGCAATGACATCATACACTAAGAAATGCTTTACACATTTTCCTACCAAAATACATGTGACCTTGACCCAAGGTCAAGGTCATCCAAGGTCATGCAACACAAAGCTGTTAATTCAAGACATAGGAAGCACAATGGTGCTTATTGGCACTTTCTACCATGAGATATGGTCACTTTTACTGGTTCACTACCCCATTTTGGTCACATTTCATAAGGGTCAAAGTGACCTTGACCTTGATGATATGTGATCAAATGTGTCTCATGATGAAAGTATAACATGTGTACTACAATGTTATGAAGTTTGGAAAAGTTATCTGTCATAGTTCAGGGTCAAGGTCACTTCAAAATATGTGTACAATCCAACTTTAAGGAGCTCCTGTGACCTTGACCTTGAAGCAAGGTCAACCAAACTGGTATCAAAAGATAGGGATTACTTTGCCCTATAGACCATATATAGGTCAGGTATCCAATCTCAAAAACTTCAGAGAAAATTGGGAAAATGTGAAAAATGACTGTTATTTAGACAACATTTATGGCCCCTGCGACCTTGACCTTGAAGCAAGGTCAAGTCACTATGTATGTTTTTTGAGGCCTTGTCATCATACACCATCATGCCAAATTGGGTGTTGATAGACTTAATAGTCTCCGAGAAAAATCCAACGTTAAAGTTTTTCACGGACGCCCGGACGGACAACACGGGTGAGTACATACTCACTTTTGCTTCGCATGTGAGTCAAAAAGTATCACCAAATACACCTTGCCCCATACCCCACCCCATATAATCCCCCTCCCCTCCTCAGAAGTCTTCTCCTGCAGTACCATTTCCCCACCTCCCCTATACTGAGGCCCATGCTTCAAGTCCAGAAAAAACAAACACTGAGAGGCTTTGTAGCGACCAAAATAGTTTCCCGGCCAAAACAGTTTTCGGAAGTCATCGCAGAGTTATCTGCAAGGGACGTGCTGAGAATTCCACTCTAAAAAGAGACAGCACCCGCCACTCCGCCAGACTGACTTCGCAAGCCCGGGGAGTTATGCTAAGATCCGGCCGCGTTAATATATCTGCGTTTTGTGACAAACGTCTTGCTTGGCGGTACTGTACTCCATGCACCTTAACGGTCCGCGTGATTCGGGTGTAATCTTAAGCTAAACGACATTTATTGGCGCTGCTGAAATGGTCAAAGTCGGAAACATTCAGAACGTCGTTTAGCTTAAGATTACACCCAAATCACGCGGACCGTTAAGGTGCATGGAGTACCGTACCGCCAAGCAAGACGTTTGTCACAAAACACAGATATATTAACGCGGCCGGATCTTAGCATAACTCCCCGGGCGTGTGAAGTCAGTCAACGGTCGCGTTTTATAAAACCAGACTAAAAATAGACTACAGCACAGGGAGGTGACTCCCATATTATTTCTGGCAGGGGAGACAGCTTTGCACGGGAAAAAAACTTTTTGAACGCTACATTATGTGTTTAACTACACATATGCACCAAAAACACAAAAACCCGTAAAGCAACTAATGCGTCGTTTGTCGGGATATATTCCATGCAAAGAACAGGTGCAGGAGCAGTAAATCACGTAAAGAGAGAGCCGAGCAGATAACTCTGCGATGACTTCCGGAAACTGTTTTGGCCGGGAAACTATTTTGGCCGCTACAGGCTTCTCCCACTGGACGAGTGCAAACCTGCACCTGTATGTGTACTTGTCGCACCTGCCTGTTCTGTGTAAAATATTCAACAAACTTTTTCTGTAGAGCTTGAGGGAGCAGTTTGTTTCATGTTGACATATCCATATACAGATCTAGATATATGGTTTGTGTGTGCTTAACTGAATAACCTATGGAAAACTGATCTATGTTGATACAGCCGTGCATTCATGTTCAGGTATACACGGATATGATTGTTGTGTATTCAAAAAATATATGCAACCAGCACTTTGTATTCTGCTTCAGTAAAATGTGACCCCGCACCACCAAACCAGTCTTAAGGTGGATTTTATCATTTTTGAGATGTTTATATTTTTGAATTCTACAGAGTTTCCTGATTAATTTGACACCAAAACGAACCTGGTAGCTCAAAAATTGTGGAAGTTATAACGAGTTGAAGTTGAAAACTCAGTCGCGACTTGTTTTGAGAAAACGGACCTCAAAGTTTTGCATGCAATCCTCACACATTCTCCTTAGCAACAGGGTCTTAGAATTATCCAATCATCTTGATTTTTTGCACAGCAGAAGAAAGCAAAGAAAGCGCGCGAAAGACCATGTGTTGAGGTTCTGCAAGGGTAACGTGTTGTTTTGCAGGGTCAAAATTGGTCGATTTTGGCAAATAAAAATGCTCTAAATTATCACAATTATAACTAATTAATTTTTTAATGCACTTAAATACATTTTTAAGACATAAAACTTATACCATTTTATAGATTAATTTTTAGAGAATGCAATGAACCGAAAACCTCAATTTCGCTCAGGCAGACCCCCACCACCTTCGATGATTGCGAGTTAAGACTGATTTCCAGAAATGGGTCACAAATATCATCCTCTCTACAGTCAGTTGAATAGCAGGTGATCAAAGGGAGACAATCATGCTAAATTAAACGATGCTTCTAGAGCAAGCCATCAGCAGTTATGTCCCATAAGTACAATTGGCATGCAATTCTATTGAGAAAGCTCTTTTGTCTCTGTCTCCCCGTTTACACCCCTAAAGAAGCGACCACCATCGTGAGTATTGACTGTAAGTAGTCAGACTACCCTATTCTATGATGCTACATTTTGCATGATGAATCATGCATCTATTCACTATGTACATTGTACTCCTTCGTGAATAAAGTCTTGTTGATATGCATACATGTATGTATGTTGCTGGAGTGCCATACACTTTTGCACCTGCATGATCCTACAACCAGCACCAAACAGTGTCAAAGATGTGGTTTTTACACTGAAGCTGTAAGCCATATAAACAACGGCTGCGACAGAAACAAAAACTCCATACAGAAGCGTCACAACAGGATTGTTGAGATAATTACAAGAAATGTGTTGGAGGCAAACCCCCAAGCCACTGTCCTGAATGATCAACTTGTGAAACCCTCACATTTCGTGGAATGTGATTAGACAGGACATTCTCATATATGTGAGTCACACGAGGCCGGATCTATGCCTCATTGACCCCACTGGGAAAACATGTGTGATAGTGGAAGTGTCTATCCCCTTTGAAACTTTTGTTGATGACTGCTTCAACAACAAATTTAATAAGTACTTTCCCCTGTGCCAGATAATCAATGATCGTGGCTACAAGTGCAAACTATTCGTGCTTATCGTTGGATCACTTGAAAGCATTCACTCAAAGTTCGTGAGCGGACTCGGACTGTGTGGAGTACAAGCTGGGCGCGCTAAAGGAATCGCTAGGTACTGCTCCATCAGCGCCATGATTGGCTCGAACATTGTTTGAAAACAGGGATGCAGAGCTATACCATGAAAATGCACATGTTCTTGATGCTTCAGCCTATTCTGACCATGGGCAGTGGATGATAGCAGTGTTTTTCGTCCGATACTAGAAGCATTCGAGACAAGAGAGGTGATGGCAGTGGATTACAGTGGTACGGGGGTGAGGGGGAGGGAGGAGAGTCAAAGTTGTTGAAGCTTCCGATTGCTATTATAAAGTTTGATAACATTAATAATGTAGCAGAGTAACACATTAACTTAATAAGTATGGCAATGGCACAATAACAAAGCCAATTAACATGTCTGTTCAGTTCAAGGAAAGTTCATTATTGTTGAACAAGTAAAAAAGTACATTAACCAGTGAGTGAGTGGGTGAGGGTGAGTGGGTGGTCTTGAGTGAGTGAGTGGAGTGGAGTGAGTGAGTAAGAAAGGAATTATGGTTCTTGCCTTTATCTAATTGAAAAAGAAGAAGAAAAAAGAAAATAATTATGTGCATGGAGCAAAAGTCACACGTAACATCCAGAAACAGTGCACTATAATCAGATAATGTTGATGTTTGTCCCGAGGCCGCTCCGCCAAATCTGGTTCCCTGGCCTTGTGGCCTGCAGAAATAGTAGACTGAATACCAAAATGCTGTGATTTGCTGCAAGTCTCTTAATTAACTGGCCGATGTCATTCTTTGCAATCTTGTTCCCATGTCGTGTTGCCTGCATAAGTTGCAATATGTAATCTGTTCATCATGTACAATACTTGGACCCCTATAAGATGAATAAAGTTATTTTGATATACTGTATGTATTATACATGCAACTGCACCTGAGCAAGCGGAAATGCACGCGCGAGGACAATCCAGACAACAGCAACTTCGCGGGGTACAAAACAGACACCACGTATAAGCTTATCAAGGGATCGAAAGTGAACTGGCGACAATCCCAATGGATACATTTCAGTGAACTCTGCAGCAGACTGAAAGTTCGCCTGCAAACATGGGATAGCGGCGATTACGTGCTGTGTGCGGAGGCTGATAAGGATATAGAGGTCTGCCTCACCGACGCGACAAGTACCTTCACCTTCCTCAAGAGCAAGCTGATCGGTCAGATTGTTGAAGATTGGAGAGCAAAAGAGTCACAAGGCAGAATCGCACGCGCGACAGGAATTGACCACGCCCTTTCGTCATCTCATCTCACAAATCTACATCTGAATGACAAATTAACGCAGTTTGTTGTGAAGGCCAGACTACAGCTCCTCGAGTGCAACAGCCTGATGCACACATACTACCCTGCGGTCCACTCCAAAGTGTGCACAAGATGTGGATTTGCATCCGAGACAGTAAGTCATCTCCTGAATGGATGCAAAGAAAACAAAGGCACGATCCAGAAAACTATGACAGGGTGGTGGAGATCGTGAATCGGGCTGTATGCGAAGCCAACCCACGCGCTGTCGTGATGACCAATCAAATTGTTACTAACTCCCCTTTCACGGGTGACCGCCTCCCATTCAGTGATGTTAATCACACAAAGCCAGACATATGAGTGATCAGCACTGCGGAAAAGATCTGCACAGTCATCGAGGTGTCGATCCCATTTGACGCCTTTCTTGATGACTGTTATCAAGCCAAGTTTGACACGTACATGCCGCTGTGCTTGGAGATACAGAAACTTGGCTTCCACTGCAGGATTTATGTGCTGGTGGTAGGGTCGCTGGGAAGCGTTCACGCCCGATTTGTCAGCGGTCTGCACCTCAGTGGCATACCCAGATGCAAGGCATGAAGCATCGCCAAATATGCCTCAGTCAGCGCGATGATTGGATCACGCATCGCCTGGAAACAGAGATGCAGCAAAGTACTACCATGAGACTTTTCTCACAAAGCCTTAATTCAGGACTCGCAATACTGACAATCGCTTGCCTGTGTGGGAAGGATGTGCCTGTCGGCTGTAGAGCTTACTGATACCTCCCGGGACAACAGGCAGATTGCAACCAAACTGCCCTGTGTTAGACATCGAGATATGTCACCAGGATAACTTTGTGAAGTTCTTAACTGTCGATAGCCTGTCGTATCTGGGACCGATAACCATGAGACTCTCGATATCGTGCGCGATAATGGTGCTATGACGCGTCTCTTCTTGTTCAGATTTCACGTGATGGTTTCTGCGGTCTCTTGGATGTTTCATTTTCTTGTCTATTTGATGTGATATTCTCAGTGCACCGAAGTGTGTATTTTTTCAAGAATAAAAACCGCTGGCCAGCGCTGAACCTCCAGGTTTTGGCATTTAAATTTTTTTTTTTAAGATCGGGTTCAAACCTGCAACCTCTCGAGAAAAGAGGGGGGAAAAACACACACACACACATGTATACAAACACAAAAAACCAGGTCGAGTTGAAACTCACAACCTCTCGAAAAAAGAGAGAAAAAAAAGTTTCAGCGCAGAATCGAACCTGGTCATGCATGACCAAGAGTCCAACGCTCTACCAGCTGAGCCATTAGAGAATTGATATGGCAGAGTATTTGTAAAGCATTTATAACGTTCTTTTCCGTGGCCACACAAGCAGCTAAATCTCAACCGGCTGAATAAAAGCAAAGGAGTCTGTGCGGGGGTGAGTCTCAGATCTGCATTAGAAATTGAACATTACTGCTCATTGCTCGTGCAAGGCTGGGTAAGTGTTGTTTTTTTAATCATTTATAAATCTGTTACGTGTTTGATGGAGTAACCTAAGCTCGCATTCCAAAATTGTAGAACCTACTCTTGAAGTGTTGTGTGTGGATCCAAAAAGCTTGTGCAACTGTCCTTCGCACTGACTGTCATATGCACCGACTGTCCTTTGCACTGACCGTCTTTTGCATTAACTGTCCTTCACACTGACAAGGAGATAGTCATGAAGGAGAGGAGGGGAAGTGCGCTTTCTACAGTGGGTAAAGATCTAACAGTCCGCTCCAAGTTTTTGTCGCGCTCACCAGTGCTTCGGACATGTGCCGGTCATTCTGTGCACTGGTCAGTGTGAAAGTGCATAGAACAGTCAGTGCATAGAACAGTCAGTGTGAAGGACAGTTAATGCAAAGGACAGTCCGTGCATAGGACAGTCAGTGCGAAGGACAGATGCGCAAGCTTTTTGGCTCCACACACACTTCAACAGTAGGTTCTACAATTTTGGAATGCGAGCTTAGGTTACTCCATCAAACAAGTAACAGATAAATTATTTTAAAAAAACACTTACCCAGCTTTGCACGAGCAATGAGGATGGTTGATCTTCTGCTTAGCAGCGTCAAGATGGAAAGAAAGTCGATATGCCATGGAGCTTCATTTTTTCGCATTGATCTGAAGCACCAAGCTGTCAACTCGACCATTTATTCCGCTTGCTCATAGATCTTAATTTCGTCTAAATAACTTGAGTGGTATTTATTCATACCCCTGTCTATCACAGTCTGAGAAATCTTCTCACTGTCTGGCAAAAATGAGACACAAACGATGTCCGGAATACAATGCAACGAATCAGCGTTCATTCGGAAGCCATTTTGGCGCCAGCAATTATAACCACGCGAGATACAGCAAGAAAAGGGGCGTGGCTGTAGAGTGGGTCGCCATTCCATCAATTGACTACTTGCATCGTAAAAAATCCTTTATCCTTTCACCAATGTTCTCAAAATCCATTATCATCAAAACTCTACTCGCAAATGTTGATGACGTCGCACATTACGCAATTTCGCCATTCCATGAATCGCGTATTTGGGGAGGCGCTCTGGAGTGTACGATCTTAAAAACCCACTTTCTCTTCAAGCCTCGATTCTGAAAATTTGATGCATTCAATCGGACCTAACTTCCAGTTAGTGTGCAAAATCTCAAGGAAATCCGTCCAGCAGTTTTTGATAAATCAGCCGTGGAGTCGGGACAGACAGACACACACACAGACAGATAAAGTCTGTAGGACCTCCAGTAAACCTGGAGGGATAAAGTCAATTTGATATACATGTATGTATGTATGTATGTTTGGTGGGTTTGTTTTTTGTTAGGTTGTTGTTGGGGGGGGGGGGGGGGGGGGGAGGGGGGGGAGGGGGGGGAGGGGGGGAGGGGGGGAGGGGGGGGAGGGGGGGGAGGGGGGGGGAGGGGGGGGGGGAGGGGGGGAGGGGGGGAGGAGGGGGGGGGGGCTTACCAGTACACACTGCTAATGTGCTATCATGAGTACTGAATCACAAAAATGTAATCCATTGAAGCACCGATTTTACACTCATACACACCACTGCCCAATGAAGCCTTCACATGTATAGAACAGGTCTACAACTGCAAGTGCAAACTTTTACTCAACTTGGTATTTGAGGCTTCATATATATCATATGTGACTATTAGTATCACCTTTCCTCAGTGACTCTACACTCCTTTATCTGTGACTATTTGATCAATGTGTAAGTGTGTCTCATGCATAGATGAACTCAATAAGTTACACTTTACCTGGCATCTTACAATGAATGATTGAACTTGCAACTTGTTGAAATTGTGCATCTTATTTTGTACCACAACGATCACGAGCTGCAATTACACCTACTGACTGATTTTCCACATGTGCATAATAAAAGATTTGTCTGTGATAATTATCTGCTGTTGACAGTCTGCTGCATGTGTGTTTCTGATGTGCATCTTACACTGTGAGCCATACACAATGAAGCCCCTTGTAGTCTGAAGGAAAAAAGGTTGTTGGAGAGAGAGAGAGAGAGAGAGAGAGAGAGAGAGAGAGAGAGAGAGAGAGAGAGAGAGAGAGAGAGAGACTCGAGAGAGAGAGAGAGAGAGAGAGTTTGTGTACTTGTGAGGGTTGGATTTGGTTTGCTTGCTTGTTTTCTAAGTTTGCTAGAAAGCCTATTTGAGAAGTATGAACTTGATCATGATGAACAATATCATTTTCAAAATATGCCTCCTGTTCTTAATTGAACGAAAGAATCCTGTCCCTACAAATTACAATAACTGAATAAGTGAATAACCCATCAGGAAGCACATCTGCTGTTTGAAGCTGCCTGTAGGCCCAACAGCTGATTAACGGGCATCCAGCGATAGCTGCCATACATGCAAAGAGCAGCACGTAGACAAATACTTGGAATGGATGAGAGGACGCCTCCTCCTCCTACTGTTATAAGTTGCAGTTCAACTACAAGTCGCACTAAATGCCCCATGAATCAGCTTTTTCTGTATCAGGAATACTCTACTGAGTAAGGTAAGCTAATCTGCAATGTCATGCTTGCTTCGCCTACAGTAAACAAAACCTGGTACATAGATTTTGCGCAGTACGCAGAAGGGACGAATACCATTACCAGCACGTAAACTGAACAAGGTAAAAGTCACTGTAACAATAGGACAGCCATCGAAGAATGTGAAGCAAAACAACGAAATAGCTAAGTTTCTTTCCTCGCTTTCATTACCTGACGCACTGGGACTGTGGACACAACGTCAGTTAGCGAATTTTCCACCAAAAAACCTTGTGTCCTCATTTCAAGCGATTCGGTTTTCATACTACGTTGTCATGTTTCAACGTCAGATCTATACTATACCACGTGCACGGCAGAATAATCTCAAAAGATACTCACGCAGTCACACAGGCAAATCTCTCCTTGGTCTGCCAGAATCCAATTTCGACTGCTGCCGAGACGCTTATACAACTCAGTTGAGACTTGAACGCGCGCGCCTCCGAGTGACAGACTGAAAATCAGCGTCTCCTCTTGAGAGCAATCTTCGTCTACTTGCTTTCACAGAGTCCACTCGATTTTATGCGTTCTTGCAACACGCAGCAATCCATTCATTTACGTGAACTGCACTTCCCCGCCTCCTTTGAACTTGAATCACATTTTACTGTGCGCACGTGTGCCTCGCACCGAGTAGTTTTCTCGCGTCGTTTTCTGCTGCGACGTGACCTTTGTCCCTAAACGAACGCGAGGCTAAACCCACCGCGGAATCTAACCCCGATTTGTCTTCTACTGCTCAGTTCCTGGGCTGCAGAGAAGGCTTACAGTCTGATGTGACCGTTTGATGTCGACAGACTTGTTGCTAGCGGTGAGTGCAATTTTATAAGGGGCCATTACATCGATCAAAATTTTTCAGACACTTGTCATCACTATTGCGATACAATTGCCGAAATGGTAGACTAGATAACTAGCCTGTCTGCTTGGTCAGCTCTACCGTTTTCAAGGTCGAGGATGCACAGGCCAATGAATTGAATGCCGAGTCGTGGTTTGCTGTCGTGCCTATGCATTTGTGGGAACCTCCTTTGGGTTTTTTAATTTCTTTTGTTTTAAGCTGGCGTCAAAGAAAGAGTCGGTGTCAATCTCTGACAAAAACTTCGTCGGAGCTACGTCGTAGATCTATGCAATATCACTTAATCATGATAAACATGTCTGTCGTATGCAGACTGCTCACGAACAAATTCACGCGTGCCTGTGGGGCTGGTGAATATTGAATTTTCCACCAGAAGACTTAGATGTGGAAGGATTGATCTCAAGTACTATCACTACTATGTACTTTCTGTTTCAATGTACTTATCAGGTTCCATTGCGTTATCATTTCGTCAATATCTCATATACCTGGGGCATCGACAGTTTCCAATAGAATACTTGACTCTCGTCTTTCTACACTTCAAAAGGATTAGGGTTGAAGGAAAAACAACTTGTCCTAGGGAATTTGATTTATCTAGTGCTGTCACATGTGTTGAATAAAGGCATCTTCTTTGATAACCCTTTATTTAGACAGAAAAAAGGGGTGACACTAGGTCCCTTTCTTTCTTTACATGTTCATTTGCTGCCGACCCTCTTTAACCCTTTCTTTCTTCCCTACATATTTGTGTTGAAGTAAGAGTTCACAACCAATATATATATGCATTTGTTTTGTTTGATGTAGATTTTCACAAGAACATGTTTGTGTGTTTATCTCATTCATGTCTCCTGTGCCAGGATTTTAATTTTAATTTCAATTTAATCAGCAAAATGGTTGTGGGATTGTAGCCCTCTGTAAATATAATGTGGGTTGGCCACTAGCAGTTGATAGACCTGTCCAATTGTTTATTTGACTTCACACTGAAACTCTTTGATTTTTCAAAGATCTTAAAGAACCAACTTGTGTAATTTGTGTAGTTTATGGCTAAATGACAACTTTGCAGTGCATGGAGTTTGATTTAGATGCTTTATTGACTGTTTTGTCTGAATGGTCTTGTCAGGGGCCATATGCATGACAAGGTGGAGGGCTAAACCAGTGGCAGTGTCTGGCACTGTAGCAGTTACCTCAGTGCTAACTTTTATCCACAGGCCATTGTCCAAGGAATGCAGACCTGCAGATAGACTGAGAACAGCTATCCTCTCCTCACTGATTTTTATGCAAAGGCATTCCCCCAGGATCTCCCTGTTAACCCAAGAGTCTGCAAAAAATCAATTTTCTGCGTCTTGATAGAACTGAGAAATGGATTATTCTACTCAGTCCAATTTCAAGCGAGCCAGGAAAGCAAACTTTAGCAATAATGAGATGGTTGCTCTCCTTGATGGAATTGAGGCCAACCAAGATGTCATTTTTGCTGCCAACTGCAATGGTGTCACGCAGAGGAAAAAGAGAGCAGCGTGGGAGGCCATTACTGCAAGAGTGAATGCATGTTGTGTCGCTGTTCGAACACAACTTGAACTGCGAGACAAGTGGAAAGGCATGAAAAGTGCAGTTCTGACTAGACAGAAGCAGAACTATCACATGTCTGGGGATGGCCCACTTTCCAAAGAGATACCATTTGAAAGTATGATATGGAGAATAATCAACAAAAACTCCTATGCTGTCAATGGAACTCCAGGTGGGTAAACTGCCCATGTGTTGTGATTTGTTCGCTTGGCAAACAGTTAAAATCATCTCTAACTTTATTACTAGCAATAAAAAGTTGTTACCAAGTAAATTCCCCCTGCCTAGTAATTAATTTGGTTAATGAAGATAATGGCATCCTGACATTTTGCAGAAACACAATAGCTTTCTGTCAGTTCCAATCTCTCTCTCTCTCTCTCTCTCTCTCTCTCTCTCTCTCTCTCTCTCTCTCTCTCTCTCTCTCTCTCTCTCTCTCTCTCTCTCTCTCTCTCTCTCCCCTTATAAATATAATATTACCGACTTTAGAAATGTTGGAAATTTATTTTCCTCTAGCGATCATTATATGGTAAAATCAATCACCATGTATTTGTATTATGCCTTTAACTAGTCTAAGAGAAGGCATGAAGCTATGGAAATTGTAACTGCTGATGAGGTAAACATTTCATTATTGTGCAAGGCTGGAGGCCTAACAATTAAACCAGTGTGTCCTCTCTCTCTCTCTCTCTCTCTCTCTCTCTCTCTCTCTCTCTCTCTCTCTCTCTCTCCTCTCTCTCTCTCTCCCTCTCTCTCCCTCTCTCTCCCTCTCTCTCTCTCTCTCTCTCTCTCTCTCTCTCTCTCTCTCTCTCTCTCTCTCTCTCTCTCTCTCTCTCTCTCTCTCTCTCTCTCTCTCTCTCTCTCTCTCTCTCTCTCTCTCTCTCTCTCTCTCTCAATCAACCAATCAGTCAATTAGTTGATCCAACACACAGCTCATCCCACACTTTTTGGAGACAAAAATTGCTACACCTTTTGCCTTTTTGCAGTTGAAGGCTCTGACACCTCTCTCAATGACAGAATGCTTCTGCAGAGCCAATCTCTAGCCACTGTAGATGCTGGTAAGGAACTTGTTACTATGTTTGGCATTGATTACTCAGGAAATATAGGCACCTTGAAAAATGTATTACATTGAAGTTTATGACTTGTGTTGGTTTTGGGGATATATGGGAGGTAGGTGGGTGGATGCATGGTTGATAGGTGGACAGTTAGATAGGTAAGGTAGGTAGGCAAACAAACTAATTTTGAGTAATGTTTGGACCAGAAAACATATTTAAATGCGAATAATTTTCCTAATTTCAGAGCACTTTCATTTCATTCCTTTAAGAAAATCAGTAAGATCATGAACTTTATAATTAATGCACTCAGTTTGCATCAGAGGTAGATGATTACATCTCATTGCTTTCCTCGGCATTGCAATGGCCACAGAAGGTTTATCACCGGCCCTTATCATGTGTTGCTTTCTGCATGGAAGGAGTGGAGGATGCTATATTAAGTTTAGTTAAGATCAAATTGAAATAGTTCAGTTCAGTTTAGATTTAATTCATTTTGCTCACACTCATAATTGGTCACCTTGTAGGAAGCCAAAAGGATAGAATGATGTAAGCTCTCACAGTTTATCATTCATTTCCGTATAAGAGCATACAGTGTTATCTTGAAGTGAAGAACTATCTGGAGAACACTTTTATTTCAGATGGAGCACAACCCACGTTGGAAGCTACGGAACTGCCCCTGCTCAAACTGGAGCCCGATCCAGAGGAATGCTACACAGGCTTGAGAGATTCTCCCTGTGGTGACCTGGCAACCAGCAATCCTAGTGAGTAAGCAGCAACTTGCCCATACTCGCTGTGAAGTTTGTCGGATGACATGGTGTTAGCATTAATTTATGCCTTTGCATGTGGGTACCCTGCCCGAAACTGTAGAAGTGATACAGGGCTGACATTTGGCCGAATTTCCCGGTTAGCATTTGCTCTAACCCTCAAAACACACCTCATTTGCATCCAGCTCTGTACCCACAGGAAACTTAAACATTTTGCACCAGTTCGGCAACTGATAGATGGGCGTTCAGGCCAAATTTGCCACCGCATAATGCTTTTCGGCTGAATTTCCTCAAGGAAAAGTCTGAAGGTTTTTAAAACAGAAGCAAAGCAGCAATAAAAATATACTCGGCCTGCACACTATGTGTGAAAGACTTTAAAAAATGTTTTCTCTTTTTTGTTGTTAGAAAAATGAAACTTTGTGTTTGAAGCTAATTGGTAAGCTTGCTGTCAGCACTGAACTAGAGCAGAAGGTCATGAGACTATTTTATTGTGACTTAGTACATTACTAGTTCCACAAAGTATGTTCAAAGTGGCATGTAGTATGTTCAAAGTGGCATGTATTATGTTCAAAGTGGCATGTAATATGTTCAAAGTGGCATGTAGTATGTTCAAAGTGGCATGTAGTATGTTCAAAGTGGCATGTAATATGTTCAAAGTGGCATGTAATATGTTCAAAGTGGCATGTAGTATATTCAAAGTGGCATGTAGTATGTTCAAAGTGGCATGTAGTATGTTCAAAGTGGCATGTAGTATGTTCAAAGTGGGATGTAGTATGTTCAAAGTGGCATGTAGTATATTCAAAGTGGCATGTAGTATGTTCAAAGTGGCATGTAATATGTTCAAAGTGGCATGTAGTATGTTCAAAGTGGCATGTAATATGTTCAAAGTGGCATGTAGTATGTTCAAAGTGGCATACATGTAGTATGTTCAAAGTGGGATGTAGTAAACTAGTATGCAAGTATTTGGTGTCAATTAATAAGAAATGTTAACATACCACTTAGTGTTTTCAAGTATGATATTGTATCATCAATTTCAATTTTCATGAAAATATCTTTGAAAGTTGTATATAAAAAAACTAACCTAGCACTATTCCTTTCAGTGCCTTTGAAGGGTTCATTGCTTATCATGAATCTGTCTCTGAGTAAATATGAAATTCGTTCAGATATGTTCTGTGCTCATTTTTATCTGAGAATGAGATAATATATAGATCATTGAAACTTCTCTAGGCTATTCTGCATGCCATGGTTTTTTTCCCCTTCTGTTTCTCTTTTCTATTCTGTAGCCTGAAGCAAATAGTTGTCATACAGGGTTACAAAGCCTTTGGCAGTGAACAGGTTAATGTTTCTGCTGGATTGCCATGTAAATAACTGTTTTTCCACAAAAGACATGCACATTTCTGAAATGAATATATTATCATTATTCAGTCCGTGCATTGATGCTACATGTGTTTCAATGAAGAACGACTGTAATGTTATGCAAATACCTGATTAAAGCAGTAGTGGCCATGAGAAATGTCCTCTTTCAGAGCCCTCGGCATGGAGGCAGTACCCATCCCGTGAGGTGGATGCCCACTCCACAGCAGCCTCCGCATCCCTCATGCAGCTCCATGCCAATGTCAGGGCAAGCTCCGTGTCAGGTAAGTCCACTGTGCTGCCAACTGCAACTGTGCTGACAAAAACATAATACGATGAATAAAATGTTATTCATCTGTGACGGGAAATTTACTAGGCCATTGTGTTAAAAACATATAGCAACACACTGTATGGAATACTAATCATAGATGCAAGCCATCCCTGAAGCAAATGTCTGTTTCATTTTGAAGGAGTTGATCTGGCGGTAGGAAGGGGTTATGAAATTATGCTGTTCTCATGTTTTAATGCATTACAGCCATTAGCGATGTGAGGCTTGTGGATACATTGGCGATGTGAGGCATGTGGATACATTAGCGATGTGAGGCATGTGGATACATTAGCGATGTGAGGCATGTGGATACATTAGTGATGTGAGGCATGTGGATACATTAGCGATGTGAGGCATGTGGATACATTAGCGATGTGAGGCATTTGGATACATTAGCGATGTGAGGCATGTGGATACATTAGCGATGTGAGACATGAGGATACATTAGCGATGTGATGCATGTGGATACATTAGCGATGTGAGGCATGTGGATACATGAGCGATGTGAGGCATTTGGATACATTAGCGATGTGAGGCATGTGGATACATTAGCGATGTGAGGCATGTGGATACATTAGCGATGTGAGGCATGTGGATACATTAGCGATGTGAGGCATGTGGATACATTAGCGATGTGAGGCATTAGTCAGCTTGTGCAAGCGTGTGTCCTGAGTAAGTTGTTTTCTCCATCGCCGTTGGAAGGTTGGTCATGGCACAAGTACAATAAGGTAACAGAAGGATTGGAATGCTTAGATAATTTAAATATGGACTTAAGTAATATTTCCTATTTACACATCTGAGTAGGTTGGAATAATGAATTATTTGCAAAATCAACTAGATACATGTCATTCACTTTTCTTGCAATGAAAATTAGTAGTAGTAGTAGTAGTAGTAGTAGTAGTAGTAGTAGTAGTGTTAGTATTGTTAGTATTGTTGTTGTAGTTGTTATTTATTTTTGGGTGAGTCAAGGACATGAGGATGAACAGTGTGTCCAAACCATCAGTGATGAATCGACATCATTATTCATGGAAAAGTCATGACTGACAACCATGCACTTCCACTCAGTCTTAAGGAAAAATACAAGCAAATGAGGACTGTATTCACTTTATGCAACAATTCCCTTCCTGACTTTTGTTCTTTCCCTTTTTTTTCCTTCACAGGTGGTGCTGCAGATTCTCAAGCAGATCTCCCCACCTCCCAAGCATCATCGCTCAGCGAAGACCATGAGGGTCATGCCATTCTAGATGCACCACAGACCCCACCTCTGGGAGGAGACTACAGAACTGGACATTTCCTTAATGGACTCTCCCCTGTGTCTTCCATGGCAAAACAGGGGATGGTGCATGGGAAACTGCATCCCAGAAAGCCTCGAGAGAACCGGAGGAGGAGCCATCACTTTGATGGTGAAGACGATGATGAAGCAGGTGAAGAGGAGAGCTACCTCTATGCCAGCTATCTGCAAAGTGAAATAGAGAAGAATGTTGCACTGAAAATGAAACTGCATGTGGAAAAGCAAGTCTTGAAAGCCACGTACAAGAAAACTCTGCTTGAAATCAAGCTTCTGGAGAGGAAGCTGGGAAATGAGACAACCGACGAAGATTCAGGCATCCCTCTCGACTGCCTTTCAGAGTGAATGCTTGGACTCTAGTTGCCTCGGTGTGGCTTGTGTGAGGTGCAGCAGTAATGAAGGCACTCACAAACAATTTTTGGTTCAGGAAACATGGCAACCACCACCAAAATAAAATTGGGTAGGTGGGTAGGAAGTTACGGTTTGGGGGTTTGTTTTTTGTTCAAAGAAAGGTAGCTATTTTGTAGACATGTAAAAATAGCATGTCAACAAATTTAAGAAATGCTTCATACATTGAGGAAAACTGTTTTCTATAGTGAAATATAACTGAAATTATTGTTGATTCAACTAAAGAATTTACACATTTTAGGTAAGTGCAGTTTATGTGTCTGTTTCTCTCGCAGCAGCATTAAAAAACATGTAGGGTGTGCAGCAGTATATTGGGGCAGTTAGGTGACCAGAAACTTTGTTGTTGTTGGTGGCCTTACCCTCCCCAGCATCTGTGTTTGATGGTGAATTTGACCCTACAGTGTGACAGCGGGACTACAGTTGAAGCTTGAGCTCATTTTTTGACTCACATGCGAAGCAAAAGTGAGTCTATGTACTGAGCCGTGTCGTCCGTCCGGGCGTAAAAAACTTAAACGTTGGATTTTTCTCGGAGACTATTAAGTCTATCAGCACCAAATGTGGCATGACGGTGTATGATGACAAGGCCTCAAAAAACATACATAGTGACTTGACCTTGCTTCAAGGTCAAGGTCACAGGAGCCATAAATGTGGTCTCAAAAACAGTCATTTTTCACATTTTCCCAATTTTCTCCCACGTTATTGAGAATGGCGACCTTAGCTACAAGTGGTATATAGGTCAAAGCAAGCCCTATCTTTTGATACCAGTTTGGTTGACCTTGCTTCAAGGTCAAGGTCACAGGAGCTCTTCAAAGTTGGATTGTATACATATTTTGAAGTGACCTTGACCCTGAACTATGGAAGATAACTGTTTCAAACTTAATAATTATGTGGGGCACATGTTATACTTTCATCATGAGACACATTTGTTCACATATCATCAAGGTCAAGGTCACTTTGACCCTTATGAAATGTGACCAAAATGGGGTAGTGAACCACTAAAAGTGACTATATCTCATGGTAGAAAGTGCCAATAAGCACCATTGTGCTTCCTATGTCTTGAATTAACAGCTTTGTGTTGCATGACCTTGGATGACCTTGACCTTGGGTCAAGGTCACATTATTTTGGTAGGAAAAATGTGTAAAGCATTTCTTTGTGTATGATGTCATTGGTAGGTTTAGTTGTTTGACCTTGACCTTGAAGGTCACCTGAAGGTCAAAGTCATATAAAGGTCAAGGTCAAGCATGTGAGTCATATGGGCTTTGCCCTTCTTGTCTTCTTTGTGTGGTGTCAGATTTTCTCTCATTAATATGGATATTTTGTGAAAAGCTTGTATCCTAATGGAAAATGGACCTAATATTGGATAACTTCCCTGATGAAGTCATTGCTTCTTGCTTGGGTGAATGCTTTGTCACCATTTGTCTTGATGTCCAGATAGCAGTGAAGCTAACTGTGAAGAGTTCACGTGAGGACTTTAACGGCTGCTAGCATGCATTTTGCTAGTATGCCCCTGTGGGTTTGGGGTAAGAATAGACCCACTCTGTCTCCCCAGATGATTAGTACTTGTAGGCAAATAACTAGGGAACTCATTATGTGAGTTGCACTTACTCTAACAAGTTTCATTCATTTCGTTATCAATCACCTTCCATACCTACAAAGGCTGATAGGTCATTAACTCCATCCACCCATCCATGATGTGTTGCTTAGCCTACATGGTGGCAAGTAATAGGCACGTGTCAACATGTGTCAACTATTTGACTGCCTTTACATCTTTTCATCATATTCACACATGTTGACACTTGCCTAATCCTCTCAAGATCTTGCAAAATTCCTAGGGTACCGTTAAGCAACGCGCTCTGTTTATCCATCTTTGCTAGTGAATTCCTTTTAATGATCGCTGAGGAAGCAACTTCACTGAAATCTATGCATTCTTGGAAAGAGCAGAAATTCTAGGAATACCTTGTGGCAAACTTTCTCACAAGCGAAGAGGTGTTGATCAAAATCACACTCAACTTTTCTATTCTCGCTGGATACAGAGTTGCAACTGTTCTTTGTCAATAGGTATGTCATGGGCCTAAAGGTGGTGATCCAATACTTTGAGCATGGTTACATGAGAAATAGTAGCTATTTTTCATCCTGTTACTCTCTGTCACAAGTGTGTGTCATTTTTAGGGCGCCGGAGTATAGCGCGTCGCTAATGTGTTTCATTGTCTCGTGCTGTCCGTGTTTTTTCTCGTATCAGCCTTGGCGATATGGAGATCGGGAAGTAATTTATAGAACTGGTTGTGTGCGCATGCATTTTAGGCAGTCCACAGTTATCTTTTGAAAAGAGACAGAATTAGGCCAAATAGTGCAGTGACGTCAAAGAGATTTTTGGAGTGACGTCAAGGAGATTTTGGAGCGACGTCAGAGTAGCTAAAGGAGAGATTCGATACGGTCGTCGAATTGTGAGCTCTCTCATGTTAATCGCCTTTTGAAAGCGTTTATAGCTTAAAGGTGGTAGTGTCTTTGGTGTCAGTGTAAGACTAGGTCCTGACGCCGAAGAAGGTTGTCTCAACCCCATGGAAGTTGGAGTTGCGAGGGTCGTCCCTTTCTCTTCGAAACTTCGCTTTTGGGACGGTAAACAATAAGAAGTCGGAAGTTTCAAGGTTCAAGGCTCGAGATTCAAGGTTCAAGGCTCGAGATTCAAGGTTCACGAGTTCAAGATTCAAGCTTCTACGTCCCGTCTGCGCACGGGTTCAACGGTTGCAAGATTCCAGTTTCTACGTCCCGTCTGTCCACGGGTTCTACGTTTTCAAGATTCAACGTTGACAAGATTCAGCATCTTCAGGATTCAGCGTCTTCAGGATTCAACGTCTACAGGTCATGTACCCTGGGATTATCGATCCCCCCTTTCCCTCCCCCAACCTTTAGTTGTGTGAGATTGAACATTTTCCACGTGGGACTTTCTGGGACGGGGTTGGGTGGAAGTGGGAGGTATTCGAGCTAGGCTTTGGCGTCCAGGACTAAACCCTCACTTCGCGTGTGAGAGGTCAAGGGTTCAACCCCTAGCACTACCAGGGGTGGCGTTTTATATTCATTGATATTTAACATTAATTGTCTGTTGTGGTGTCGTTGTTTTTCGTCTTGTCTGTCTTAATAAATGTCATTATTTTGAATAACCAATACTGTGTGCAGTGATTTTCTCTAGTTGTTAGTTCCTCCTTTTGCATTCATTTTTTTCTTTTCATTTATTGCCACGTGCTAAATTTTCTTTTGCTGTGTGACAAAAATCTCAGTCTGTCTATGCCCAGACCACACACACAGCAGTTAGGTAACACGCACGTGACACTCTCCAGAGAGTGTACAGAGGGATGTATCAGTCTGGAGATCTTGGGGTAGTGGTTTGTCAGCTCCGTGAACACAGCTTGTGATTACATGTGTACATATAATATATATCACTTACAATAGTTACATGTACATAGGAAGCTGGGTATGTAACCAAGCAGACAAGGAATTGCACCCAGCTCATTTCGGGGGGGGGGGGTTTGATTGCATAACCTCACATCTGCAATGAGTAGCACCTCGCTAACTTCAACTTGAACAAAGTTGAGAATACAAAAGAGCAGTCGAGTGCAACAAGCTGACAACTGGATGTGTTAGTAACCTGGTAGCATTGCCTGATTAAAAGATGATTTGCCATTTGTGCATCAATTATGTGACTAATCCGCCCAAACTGAGATGCTCAGATACCTTGGGTGAATTTTCAGATTGCTGTGTTATTGTACAGTAAATGCTCTTCTAAATGATACCAAAGTTATGATATGTGCAGTGGTTGCTGAATTATGACAATTTGAATATGTATACATGTACTAAGAGATGGCTTTTCCAGTAAGCCACATTTTGCACAGCATCCTCCTATATGTAATCATGTTTCATCAATAGCTAATTCACACATGCATACCTCTAGGGTCAATGGAAATGAACTTTGTGTGTAGATGAGAGTATGTAACCATACTAAATACTTGACCACCTCATTCCTGAGCACAACAAAAGTGATATGATGATGAGTTGAGATGTTACAAAATCAGGCAAGGTTTTTTTTCCACAAAGAAATTGCGGTGCTGATGTCATAAACAAATGTTTCATGGTAGATTTGAAGTATGAAACTCTTCGAGCAACCTGGAGGCAGAAACTGTTCAGCTTTTTAAAGTTGGATCTCAAAAGCATTGGAGTGGCAACACACACACACACACACATACCCAGATGAATTCTTGGCCATATCTTGAACAAAACTTGGTAGGGGAGGACCAGTTGATGTGAGAAAGAACAGGCTAAATGTCCAGTTTGAAAAGGGAAGGACAGCTTTGCTCTAAACAGCCTTGGGCAGGACCTCCCTGGGGCGCAGGGATCTCAGTAGGGTTTCACTCTTTTCATCAAGATGAGTGTCACAACAAAAAAGTGTGCCTAAATAGTGTTCGTCAACACTTTCATTGGATTATATTAATAGAGTTGATGTCATTTTTGTGCCAAAAGTTTGTTGCACCATGCTGATTGGACAGTTGGTTCACGCCTTTCTACAATTGGATCACAGAGATTTCCCAGGTCTATTCATATCAATGGACAATTTTCCTGATATTTGTTAATACAGGGGATGATTTTTGTTACAAAAAACGTGTGTCCAAACATAGAACAGACGTTGATCTATGGACAGATCAGGAAATTCCCAGTCAATGGAAATGACGAGAAGCATTCTATATGTAGATTGAACATCAATTGTAGAGTTTTCCAGATCTATTCATACATCAACGAACACTCAGTGTATAGACAAACATTTTTTGTTGCGACATGAGGCTGCATTCTTTTGACTGGCAGCTTGATTACCAAATGAAGCTCTGAATGATGCAAGCATCTTGTGGTGGAAATCTTTGGTCAACAGAGAAAAGAATACATGTAATCATCGCAGCTCTGGATCACCCAACACTCGCCATCACTTCACTGCTGTCTTGTCCCTTCAGTCTAGAATCGTTGAACTGTTGTCAAGCACAGACGTTTATGAAAGTTTGTACAGTTGCTGTGCTCGTTTGGAAGCTCGAGTGATGTAATGAACCTACTTCTTGCCTGCCAATCATAGCTGTGTACATATTGTGCTCCACCCTTGCTGACTCTTCAGAAGCTGGTCAGCCAGCTGTATGATAATGGATGAGAGTGCATGTGGTGCGTGAAAGTCCACCAAGAGTGAGTGATTGTTGTGAGTGAATCTTTGGGCCTGAAGGTGAGAATACCGAAGTGGTGCAGACAGTGAAGACTGGACTCGGCCTGCACCAAGTGCCTGGTTTGGAAATAAAACCCGTTTGGAACTTGCCTCTGCATTTGTCTTTGACTTTCCTGTCGCAAACTGGGACAATCCTAAACTTGAGGTTATGAAGGAAACGGGTATGACAATATCTTACAAGAGTTACACAGTATTGGAGGATCCAAACTCTTCATCAACTCGCTGATGTTTCGCTGCTTTAGTCTGAATTGATTGAAATGTTAATCACGGATATCAGACAGGTTTGTTCCATCTCTGAAAACTCTTTAGAATCTCATACAGCCTGTGCTGTACCGATACCTCCCTCACCAGATGGAATGCTGTGGTCCTTGTGCTTTCGGGGCCTTCTCCAGTAGCACTTGCACAGCCTGCCCCAAGCAGCACTTGCATGCCACTGGGAAGTATCTTGAAAACCAAGCTGCAGAAGACATTGAGCTCCTCATGGCTTTTATGTTGCCTACTATTGACTCAAACGAGGAGTGTAGCCATTGTGGTGGTCAGTAACACAGGATAACAGAGTTATATCTGCCTTTGCAATTGTATAGTGTACCAGATGTTTGGCTGCCATCCATTACTGATCATTCATCATGCATACACATTTCGCACTTGAGTACTGTAACAGATACTAATACTGTACCAGATGTTGGCCAGGATTGCATCACATATACATCTACTAGAATCTAAGGACACCAACATTCAGTTAAGCAGATGTGCTGGATGAAATTATAGACCCACCATGTCTCCCCATGCGATTTTTTATAAAGTGAATGACAAGGAAAATCAAGACACCTTGCTTTTACTACATCCTGCTCTAGTGATTTTCATGACTATGATCTTATCTAGCCCACTAAGACTGAAAGGCCATAAAACTTTTTTCACTTTTCTCATCAAGATTGCTGTTGTCTCCTTTAAAAATAAAAAAAATATATGTGACCCCTCATGACAAATTGTGATGCTCGGTGCCTAGGCCCGATTTGAGATTTCACTGCAGAACGTGAATACGGTCAACTCCATTTATTTTGAGATTTGTAAGAATTTGAGCTTTCTGTTCATTCAATAGCTTCTTTTACAAATCAGTGATTTATTCATGTTTCTGTCGGTCTATCTCTCTGGCTCTGGCTCAGTCTCAGTCTCTGGCTCTCAGTCTCTGGCTCTCAGTCTCTGGCTCTCAGTCTCTGGCTCTCAGTCTCTGGCTCTCAGTCTCTGGCTCTCAGTCTCTGGCTCTCAGTCTCTGGCTCTCAGTCTCTGGCTCTGTCTCTGGCTCTCAGTCTCTGGCTCTCAGTCTATGGCTCTCAGTCTCTGGCTCTGTCTCTGGCTCTTAGTCTCTGGCTCTCAGTCTCTGGCTCTCAGTCTCTGGCTCTCAGTCTCTGGCTCTCAGTCTCTGGCTCTCAGTCTCTGGCTCTCAGTCTCTGGCTCTCAGTCTCTGGCTCTCAGTCTCTGGCTCTCAGTCTCTGGCTCTCAGTCTCTGGCTCTCAGTCTCTGGCTCTCAGTCTCTGGCTCTCAGTCTCTGGCTCTCAGTCTCTGGCTCTCAGTCTCTGGCTCTCAGTCTCTGGCTCTCAGTCTCTGGCTCTCAGTCTCTGGCTCTCAGTCTCTGGCTCTCAGTCTCTGGCTCTCAGTCTCTGGCTCTCAGTCTCTGGCTCTCAGTCTCTGGCTCTCAGTCTCTGGCTCTCAGTCTCTGGCTCTCAGTCTCTGGCTCTCAGTCTCTGGCTCTCAGTCTCTGGCTCTCAGTCTCTGGCTCTCAGTCTCTGGCTCTCAGTCTCTGGCTCTCAGTCTCTGGCTCTCAGTCTCTGGCTCTCAGTCTCTGGCTCTCAGTCTCTGGCTCTCAGTCTCTGGCTCTCAGTCTCTGGCTCTCAGTCTCTGGCTCTGGCTCTGGCTCTCAGTCTCTGGCTCTCAGTCTCTGGCTCTCAGTCTCTGGCTCTCAGTCTCTGGCTCTCAGTCTCTGGCTCTCAGTCTCTGGCTCTCAGTCTCTGGCTCTCAGTCTCTGGCTCTGTCTCTGGCTCTGGCTCTGGCTCTCTGTCCAAACCAGAGATACTGTCCAGGATAGCACATTCAACAACAGCAGCATTGGCAAAGTTGAAGCCAATATGGCGTGACAGAAATATCACTCTCGTCGAAGATCAGGCTCATGCGCACGCTGGCCATCTCCGTATTCTTGAATGCTTGCAAGTCCTGGACACTCACATCTGAACTACAGAGACGAATACAAGCCCTGGAAATGAGATGCTACTGCAAGATTCTGAACATATCAAATAAAGACCATGTCACGAATGAGGAAGTCAGCAACAGGATCAGGAGAGCATTTGGACAGTACGAAGACCTGCTCTCAATCGTGAAAAGCAGAAAGCTGAAGTAGTATGGTCACGTGACAAGAGGCAGTGGGCTGGCCAAGACCATCCTGCAAGGTACCATACCAGGTGGGAGAAGGAGAGGCAGGCAGAGAAAGAGGTGGGAAGACAACATCAAAGAATGGACAGGCTTGACCTTTGCTGACTCACAGCAAGCCACAGAGGATAGAGATCGATGGGGGAAGATTGTCTGAAAGTCATCAGTGGTGCCTCAACAACCCATCTCAGGGTTAAGAGACTGAACTGAACTGAAATATAGTGTTTAGTTTAATTTCTATAATTTTAAACCATTTAAAAAACTTGGTATTTGTACTATTAAGTAGTGTAACAACTCAAAATTTAAAAAAAGGGCCAAATTTCTCATTCTATGACAAGAGGTCACATATACATGTATATATTTTTTCTTTTTAAATTTGATGACAAAACTTCCATGCAGTGTGTAATTCTGTGAGTAAGATTCTTAATTAATAAGATTTAAATATGATTTGTTTCAGAGCACAGAACGCAGCCAGTGAAAGATGGCTCTGCACCCTTCCCCATTCAGATTTGCACCAGTAGGATGGCTCTTCCTGCTGGCCAACCTCCTCCTCCACCCCTACCTGTGGAGCCTCAGCGGCCTCTTGTCTCTCTTCATCCCTACAACCCTGGAGAGCAAGTATCCAGTGAGGAACTTCATCAGGAGGCTGCTCTTTGCCCCCATGTATGCAGTGTGTGTGCTCCTCTCCCTTCCCATCGCCGTGCCTGCGTTTCTCCTGAGGTGCTTGCTGCACATGGTCAGAAGAGGCTACCTGCTGACCGTGGAGAAGACGCCACTGTCCAACTCCTTCAGGTGGGATGGGCATTGCTTGTCCATCGCCACAGCAAACATCTGCCTCCTTCCGGAGTTCCTCTCCCGGATCAACAACTTCAGTTCTGCAGGCAAGAGGGCCAAGACGATAGGGGAGAGGATCGTTGTAGACCAGTTGTTCTATGGGACCAGTGGCAAAGTTGTGAGTGCGCCAGTCGTTCGCAATGGAATGAAGGGCACCACAACTTTTGCCACTGGAATTGAGACCCACTTTGGTGCTGTGCATTTCTTGTGTCTCCAGGAAGTCTGGGTGCATGGTTATTCACGGAAGCTCCGGCAGGAACTGCACAAGGTGAGCAATTTGTTTCCTGGATTGGGTTGGTTTAATCATGGGGGATGCAAGACATGCATCATTACATGTAGTAAATTTTAGCTTTGTCATGTGGTGGATTTTAACATTTATTTTCTTTGTGTGTATGTGTGTGTGTATGTGTGTGTGTGCATGTGTGTGTGTGTGTGTGTGTATGTGCATGTGTGTGTGTATGTGTGTGTTTGTGTGTGTATTGATGCTGAGGAACTTTTCTGACTGTGGCTGATGCTGCTCACTATGATTTGACTTCAGCTGAATGACAGATAGCCATTTTTGACAAGGGCATGGATAGTTTTTTGAGTTAACCTGCTCTACAGTTATGTCATCATGTCATACTTCTATTAATTGTTTTATTACTACACTCTGTGAGGAAGGCTATTGTTGTCTTTCTTAGCATTTGGTTTGACTTGATATTAATTAAATAAAAACACAAACACACAAGGAACACCTTCAGCTTATGAAGCTATGACCAAGTAACCCAGCACTATTGGGGCTGTAGGCCCGTGGTAAAGAGTGCATGTCGGCTGTTGCTTGTGGATGTGTGCAAAGTTGTGCAGTTCCTCCTTCGTTTTCGATTTCATACAGAAGAAAATATTAGTTAAATTAGTTAATATTTGTGTGTGTTTGTGTGTGTATTTTCATATATGTATGCACTTTTTCATTAATAAACATATTTTAAAAGTATATAAAAAGTTGTGCAGATCCTAGAGGCGCATCCTTGGGCCAGGAACTGTGCTTCCATTGTCTCACCCAGGCAGGCACTGGTGAGAGCCGCCATGGCACACTGTACATGTAGCTCCATTAACCCCTTGTATGCAGCTGTTGGAACGCTCCCCAGGAACGGAGGTGGTGCTGGTACCTGACTGTGTGTGTCCTATCTGTCTGCCGCTGTGTTCGTCATCAGGTGTCTGTGATGGCACACTGTACATGTAGCTCCATTAACCCTTTGTATGCAGCTGTTGGAACGCTCCCCGGGATCGGAGATGGTGCTGGTACCTGACTGTGTGTGCCCTATCTGTCTGTCGCTGTGTTAGTCATCAGGTGTCTGTGATGGCACACTGTACATGTAGCTCCATTAACCCCTTGTATGCAGCTGTTGGAATGCTCCCCAGGATCGGAGATGGTGCTGGTACCTGACTGTGTGTCCTATCTGTCTGTCGCTGTGTTGGTCGTCAGGTGTCGTTGAAGAACTGGCCAAGTGTCCCAATGATCAGGGGGTTAAGTTTGAAGCTGTTTGAGACCCAGATGAGGGTGAAAAGTTGCTATGTACAACCAACACCTTTCACCCTTACCTTTGTAAACACTCCCTGACTGCAGCAGAAAGCATGAGTGACTTGTTACCTTGGAGCAGTGGCTCACTCGTGTAATCCAGCCAGTGTTGCTGAAAGCCAGAGGTAGAAACACGAGAAGGAATCCTATTTTTGTCATGTGTCTATGACAAGATGTTCACCAAAGACTGACACTGAAGTGTATGATGATGCACCAAACTCATTGTCAGTCTGCATATTTACTAGAGAATCGGATGCTTGCAAAGAGGCAGGAACTTGGGGGAAGATCTTGTCTGTACTGTGTTGCAGGTGTACCCCTATATCCTGAGTGATGTTGGAGTGACTTCCTGGCAGAGCAACTGTTTCCTGCTCAACAGCGGCTTGATGTTTGCCAGCCGCTTCCCCATCCTAGATGCTCACTTTGAGTATTTTCCGCACTCTGTGACCCACTGCAACTTCTGTGCTATGGGCCTGCTCATGGTGAAGGTAAGGGACTGATCTCTGTGTGTGTGTGTGTGTGTGTGTGTCTTGTGTGTGGTGTATGTGTGTTTGTGTGTCTTGTGTGTGATGTATCTGTGTTTGTGTGTGTTGTGTGTGGTGTATGTGTGCATGTGTGTGCATGTGTGTGTTATTGTGTGTGTTAGTGTGTATGTGTGTGTGTGTGTGTGTGTGTGTGTGTTTGTGTGTGTGTGTGTGTGTGTGTGTGTTTTGTGTGTGTGTTTGTGTGGTGTGTGTGTGTGTTTGTGTGTGTGTGTGTGTGTGTGTGTGTGTGTGTCTTGTGTGTGGTGTATGTGTGTTTGTGTGTCTTGTGTGTGATGTATCTGTGTTTGTGTGTCTTGTGTGTGGTGTATGTGTGCGTGTGTGTGCATGTGTGTGTTAGTGTGTGTGTTAGTGTGTGTGTATGTGTGTGTGTGTAGTGTGTGTTTGTGTGTGTGTGTGTGTGTGTGTGTGTGTTTTGTGTGTGTGTTTGTGTGATGTGTGTGTGTTTGTGTGTGTGGTGTGTGTGTGCATGTGTGTGTGTGCATGTGTAGTGAGTGGTGTGTGTGTTATGTGCATGTGTGTGTGCGTGTGTGTGTGGTGTATGTGTGTGCATGTGTGTGTGTGTGCGTGTGTGTGCAGATGTGTGCATGTGTGTGTGTGAGTTTGAAAGATGTAATCTGATTTATTTAGGAATATTTTGACATTCATCCTCCTGAGTTAATCCTACACAAAATGGAACATGCAGTGATGTCTTTTTTCAGAAACAAAGGATCTGTCTCCTTTTAGGTGTAAAACGTTTATATAGTTGCTGAATCTGTTGAATGTGTGATGATATTCTTCTAAAGTGAGAAGTCTATGTTTGTGTGTGTGTGTGTTTGTGTGTGTGCGTGTGTGTATGTGTGTGTGTGGGGGGGGGGGGGGGGTGTGGGTGTGCATGCATGCATGTGATAGAGACTGACAGGCAGGCAGACAGGCAGATAAATTAAACAGAGCAACATATTTATACTGCTGTCATGGGAAATACTTCTGTGTAACTCTACATCGTCACTCTACATCTCCCTCGACCTTTCGCTCTGCTCTCAAAACTCACCTCTTCTTGAAATCATTCCCGAATCCTGTCTAAGTTTCTTCATCTTCCTCCCCTCACTGTTCTCTTTGTACTATTTTGCCTAAGCCTCCTACCACCCTCCTGTCTCTCCTCCCCCTCTCCCCAGTTTCATGGTTAAGCGGTGACGCTGTACATCAGTTTGTCGAATGCCTGAAGTGAATGTCTGACTCCTATGTTATTAAGTTTATTAAGTTACCTTTGATGTGATTGACTGTTATTGTATATTGTAATGGTTGTGTATGTATGCGCCTTGAGCATTCTTAACTCATGGTAAGGCGCTATATAAATCCACATATTATTATTATTATTATTATTAAGTGACAGTTTACAAGGCAATGAAAAGTATGTTATCCTGGCAACCAAACATTTAGAATGTGTAGAAATAAGTCCAAACCATTTGTGTAAAAAATTTTAGCATGTGCTCACTCTCATTCTGAATGGTTATTGATGATGAAATAGATTCACCTCATTGCTAAATTGACACCATATGTATAGAGATAAACGGGAAGTTTGCATATGTATGTAGGCTGTGCAGGTGAAGCTAAAGACCAAGTTACAATTTCAGCCTGTGTCTTTGTTTAAACAATCAGCAAGGAGCTATTGTATTACTGTATTTGAAGAGGATACACTTGAACTTATCGTCCATCCTCCCGTAGTCCTCTGTTTTAAAAGTCCTCCCTCTCTCTCTCTCTCTCTCTCTCTCTCTCTCTGTCTCTCTCTCTCTCTCTCTCTCTCTCTCTCTCTCTCTCTCTCTCTCTCTCTCTCTCTCTCTCCCTCCCTCCCTCCCTCGCTCCCTCCCTCCCTCCCTCCCTCCCTCCCTCCCTCCCTCCCTCCCTCCCTCCCTCCCTCCCTCCCTCCCTCCCTCCCTCCCTCCCTCCCTCTCTCTGTCTCTCTCTCTGTCTCTCTCTCTCTCTCTCTCTCTCTCTCTCTCTCTCTCTCTCTCTCTCTCTCTCTCTCTCTCTCTCTCTCCTGTAATTATTTACAAGTAAATGGAAGGATATGATCTCATGAGATGATGTTTAACACTGGTTTTAAACTTTTTAACAGAGTCAACATTTTTTACTGCTAGTGGTAAGGAATTCCATATCATGGCAGCTTTGTAAGAAATTGATTTTCTGTAGTTCTCTATAGACATGCATAATATGGAGGCTGCATTGAGCATTTGATCTAAGAGCTGTATTATGGGTTATTTTAATCGTCTCCATGAGATATATAAGAGCTTCAGCGTTAAGTACCTTGAAGATCAGAGTAGCTGTCTGGTAAGTAAACTGATGTTGGAAAGGAAGTAAATTTATGAGTAATGAGATGCATTGTGTATTACCTGTGCAGGTGAGTTTGCAGACCAAGGATTCTGATGGAGACTCTAAACCTCCAGTGGGCTACATTTACACCACTCACCTGCAGTCTTTCCAAGGTGGGTGCCTCATTAGGAAGAGGTGAATAAATAACCAGGAAATTACAACACTGCTGTAATTCTAACCAGCACCAATGATTTTTCATGATCAATGGCCTTGAATAGCCTCCATAGGCAGAAAGGCCATAAAATTCCATCCATCCATCCATGCATCCATCCATTCATGCATCCATCCATGCATCCATCCATCCATCTATCCATGCATGCATCCATCCATCCATCCATCTATCCATCCATGCATCCATCCATCCATCTATCCATGCATCCATCCATCCATGCATCCATCCATCCATGCATCCATCCATCCATGCATCCATCCATCCATGCATCCATCCATCCATGCATCCATCCACGCATCCATCCATCCATGCATCCATCCATCCATGCATCCATCCATTCATGCATCCATCCATGCATCCATCTATCCATCTATCCATGCATGCATGCATGCATGCATCCATCCATCTATCCATCCATGCATCCATCCATCCATCTATCCATGCATCCATGCATCCATCCATCCATGCATCCATCCATCCATACATCCATCCATCCATGCATCCATCCATCCATGCATCCATCCAC
>JAWQFJ010010155.1:50000-53168 GCA_034096865.1 Theodoxus fluviatilis | reverse complement strand
AGAGGCTCCTGTCCAGTCTTGCCTTGCAGCCTGCCACCTGCACCAGGCCAGGTAGTCAGGGGAAAGCACTCCTACTGAAACAACACACCAATATATGACACCTCTCCTTGATTACAAAAGGAACAAGAAGTGTGTAACTTTGAATGTCAAAGCATTGCAAGATTCCCCAACAGATGGGAGGAAATGTATGGGACCAGCCAGCACAAACCAGTCCTAACTTGATTTTCTTCATGATGTTTGGAGATGAGACATGGTTTTTCTTCAATATGAAGCTTTCTCTGCTTGATTTGAATAAATTATGATTATCAAACATGTCAGGGGTCGCTATAGTGGTGACTGAAAAAGTGACCCTTGGCAGTACAAAACCAGAAAGGAACTTCCAACCCCTGGGCTAATGAGAAATTAACACAAACACCACATAACACACTTGAGCATGTAAACAGATAATAATGATATCTTTCTGCCAGCATCCACAAACTCTTCTTGAAGCTGAAGTTTGGATCTGGATCTCTGTATCCAATTCTGTGGAGCTGTGGGAAGCATGATGATGATGAGATTTTCCTGAGTAGCCCAGAATGATATTTTGGTAGATGCCATGAAGTTTTCTCAGATGAAAATGTATAATTTGCTGGGAAGGCTTATACCACCCTGCTCATCTTCTGCAATGTGACAGTCACCTTGTCGATTGCGTCCCTGATTCCTCCCATATTGTTGGAAATACTTTCCAGCTCTATTCATCTGACTGATTGATTGACACCCATGCTGCCAAGCATACCAGCCTAGGTTTCAACGTTCTCTGAGTCGCTGACACACTCCAGATGAACAATCTGGATAGACTGTGCCTCAGTAAGGGCCCAGTTCAAATCTACCTCGGAGTCACCCAGCTGGCCGACCAGCCCACATTTCTGAGACTCTTCAGAATGTGTGGCCATTTCCTCATCTGTCAGCAGTCCAAAGAACATTAGGTGCCTGCTATCAGATTTCTGTAGGAAGGCGTCTATTGCTTCAGCAACTTTTGCCTGGAAGTCCGATGTCTTGTGAGATTCTGGCTCGGGGGAAGCGTGGGTATGATCTGCTAGAGGTGACTCACTCCTAGTGCAGTTGCTGCTGCTTCTGTGACTGCTTTTTCTAGTATGGCTGCTGCTGATGTTGCTGCTGCTTCTGTGACTGCTTTTTCTAGTTTGGCTGCTGCTGATGTTGCTGCTGCTTCTGTGACTGCTTTTTCTAGTATGGCTGCTGCTGATGTTGCTGCTGCTTCTGTGGCTGCTTTTTCTAGTATGGCTGCTGCTGATGTTGCTGCTGCTTCTGTGACTGCTGCTGGTGGTATTGCTGTTTATTCTATGGCTGCTGTTTCTAGCATGGCTGCTGGTGGTGTTGCTGCTGCTTCTATGGCTGCTGGTGGTGTTGCTGCTGGTGGTGTTGCTGCTGCTTCTATGGCTGCTATTTCTAGTATGGCTGCTGCTAGTGTTGCTGCTGCTTCTATGGCTGCTATTTCTAGTATGGCTGCTGGTGGTGTTGCTGCTACTTCTATGGCTGCTATTTCTAGTATGGCTGCTGCTGGTGTTGCTGCTGCTTCTGTGGCTGCTGCTGGTGGTGTTGCTGTTGATTCTATGGCTGCTGTTTCTAGTATGGCTGCTGCTGGTGTTGCTGCTGCTTTTATGGCTGCTGCTTCTAGTATGGCTGGTGGTGGTGCTGCTTCTTATTTGCTTCCCTCTGCCTTCAGTGATTCCTGGTGCTGAGTTCCTGCCACCTGTCTCTCAATCATCTCGACAATTATTGCCCTCTACTCTTGCTTTAGCGGTGTTCTGCTGGGAGGGCAGCTGGCCAGATTGCATGAACGTGATGGATGTGACAGAAAGAGGGGCTGGGTGTCTGGTAGAAAGCAGTCTGGTACCATTTTCTTGGACCTGAAAAAGGCATTTGACCTAGTTGACTACAAAATTCTCCTTGATAAACTCTCGATGTACTTGAAAAATCCAACATCAGTCTCCTTCTTCCAATCATACTTGACGCATAGAAGCCAATGTGTCTATGTCAACGGGTCGTATTCCTCCAGACGACTCGTAAAGTCAGGGGTTCCACAAGGCTCAATTTTAGGTCCATTGCTCTTCAGCTTGTATATCAATGATCTACCATTGAGTATATCAAATGAAAGTATCAAATGCACTATGTTTGCAGATGACACCATTATCAGCGTAAGCGACAGAAGCATAAATTCCATTCAATGCACCCTGAACGTTACCCTTGATGATTTACAAAAATGGTGTTCATCAAATAGAATGGTCATAAACCCCTCAAAAACCAAGTGCATGATCCTAACTACAAGACAAAAACGTCAACGACAACCCCTAACCATCAACCTTATGCTAGACAAGAAGGGCAAAGCCCATACGACTCACATGCTTGACCTTGACCTTTATATGACCTTGACCTTCAGGTGACCTTCAAGGTCAAGGTCAAACAACTAAACCTACCAATGACATCATACACTAAGAAATGCTTTACACATTTCTCCTACCAAAATACATGTGACCTTGACCCAAGGTCAAGGTCATCCAAGGTCATGCAACACAAAGCTGTTAATTCAAGACATAGGAAGCACAATGGTGCTTATTGGCACTTTCTACCATGAGATATGGTCACTTTTAGTGGTTCACTACCCCATTTTGGTCACATTTCATAAGGGTCAAAGTGACCTTGACCTTGTTGATATGTGACCAAATGTGTCTCATGATGAAAGTATAACATGTGCCCCACATAATTATTAAGTTTGAAACAGTTATCTTCTATAGTTCAGGGTCAGGGTCACTTCAAAATATGTATACAATCCAACTTTGAAGAGCTCCTGTGACCTTGACCTTGAAGCAAGGTCAACCAAACTGGTATCAAAAGATAGGGCTTACTTTGCCCTATATCCCATATATAGGTCAGGTATCCAATCTCAAAAACTTCAGAGAAAATTGAGAAAATGTGAAAAATGACTGTTTTTTAGACAACATTTATGGCCCCTGCGACCTTGACCTTGAAGCAAGGACAAGTCACTACGTATGTTTTTTGAGGCCTTGTCATCATACACCATCATGCCACATTTGGTATTGATAGACTTAATAGTCTCCGAGAAAAATCCAACGTTAAAGTTTTCGGACGCCCAGACGCCCGGACCGGACG
>JAWQFJ010010155.1:27500-45000 GCA_034096865.1 Theodoxus fluviatilis | reverse complement strand
CTGCTGCAACTAGAGGCATGTTCCCACCAAGGCTGCTGTCGCCGTTACCCCTCAACACTGCTGTCGTCACATGCTTCTGCTGCGATTAGAGATAAGTTCCCACCAACGCTGCGGCGCTGCTATACTCCTTCAGTGGTAACTGTGAACCTACCTTCCCCTGGAAAATTCTGGACTGAAAGTCAGTAAACTCGTGTTATATGAACCTTGTTTCATCGACGAACATTCAGAGAGCGTCTTTCAATAGACACATGAGATAAGTCACCCAAGTGGAACTGAAGATAAACTTTGCCATTCATTAATTAAGGCTGGCCTAGTACTAACTACTCTTCTTGTGCATGCTTGATTTTTGCATAATATATTATAGTTTGTCATTATTTGATTAAATCATAATCAATTGATTTCTCATTACCTTTTCTTGTGGTTTTCAGAGAAAGAGACAGCGCGAATGAAAGCAGTGACTGTTATGTGTGCAAGTCAGGCCTCATCCAACCAGGGATAAATTACCATACCCCTAGACTCAGAGGCCGACTTGTAACAACCCATATTAGAGCTTTTGGTCATGAATCATCCCTGACCATTATATACACGATGCATTTGAAACGATTGATTCGGGGGGGGGGGGGGGGGGGGAAGCCGAAAGTTAAGAAGGTAAAGCTATCATTCCACCGAGTTTATGCAAATGTTGCACTCGTCTTCTTGCAATGTCCTGTTCTCCTATCTTATGCCGGGAAGTCGAACTTCACAAACGCTGGTGGTTGTTTTCGATAAAACTTTATTCACACACTGGTTGATACATAGCAGTGACAATCAGTAAACAATATTGTCATAACAACTTCATTCTATGCGCAATGCCGCAGAGGGCTCACTCCTTACAAAGGAAGACTCGATTATCTTCTAGTTAAGCTCTCACCTTATCTTTGTTCTCCCTCTCTGCCGCTTTGTCACGCTTTATATACCTTAACAATGGTTCCAGACCCTTCCAGAATCTCGTACAATATAATCGGTGGCCAGGATGCTTCATGAATGACCTAACGTGACACCGCCGAGACAAATTTAGCCTGACTCAACCACATGACAAGGCAACGGCATTAGCGGAGAGGCTGATGTAAACAACCCAATTGCGCTATGATGTTCCCGTTTGTTCTAGAACCTTCACAACACAAACTACTGTGTCTGCCAAAAATGTTTTTTCCAATGTCGGTATTGTTTTGTGACTGCAACAAAACTGTCTCTTTTTGTCCCTTTAATTCCATCTTTGAAGAGAAATAATCGATCGACTGTTTTGAATAGGTCTGTAGTTTAAGAATCGCTCTATTGTATTTTAATCCTTGGGCTGAGAGATTGGATGTGCTTCTTCATGTGTGGTCTTGCACTTTACAGGTTCTCCCTGAGCGTTGTGTACCAGTTCCAATTCTACAAGGCTCTGTGTGTCCTTGCCGGGCACCAGGGGCCTCTCCACAAGTGCGACTTCTACAACTCCAGAGCAGCGGGAGACGCTCTCAGGTAACCTTGCAGTGTGTGCTAACTTTAAATCCCTGCAGTGTGTGCTAACTTGAGTTCTCTGCAGTGTGTGCTAACTTGAGTTCCCAGCAGTTTGTGCTAACTTGGCTTCCCAGCAGTGTGTGTGTCGCGTGGGTGTATGATAAAATTCTTAAAATTTCTGTTACTGAGAATTTGTGATGAAAATTACACCTGAGGATTTTCTGAAAAACCCTAATTACCACTCTCCTGCAACGATAAAAGTAAATAAGTAGGAAAAACAACAACAAAATGAGACACTGAGGGTAGGGTACAGTTTCACAACAATAGTTTAATCAATAAAAACAAAGGCTGAAAGAAAATCCCAACCCACAAAAAAAGATAAGTCCCAAAAAGGATACAACAGTACATGTACACAACAATCCTTTCTACGCACGAGTTCAGGCAATGAAGTGACACGCCCCAATGGGCGGGGCCTCAAGCAACTTCTGAGAAGAGGATCGAGCGCCCTCCAATCGCAGCTCTCGCTGCGGGTGGAAGGACGCCCGACACTCAATTTACATAAAATAACAAACGCGCTAGCGTTTACTACCGGTCCACTCCTGCAGTGAAAACAGTCCACAATTAACTCTCTATCCACTCCAAATGATGGAACTCTTCATTACCGTTATTCGTTACTCAGAGTTATCAGCACTCAATCTCCTCACTCGAGATTAGTAGATAGTTCCTATGACTTCTCCCCACGCAATCTCTCCCTCCAGACTGAGGTTACCGATAGCGTCTTTCTGGCTACTTCCTGCGGGGTCTCTCTCTTACCTCACTCGCGCTCTGAGAACGTGATGGCCTCTGCTAAAGTTACTGTCAATCTCTCCGTCTCATTCATGGATCTAACGGGTATAAGAAAACTCTCTTACCAATTCGTGTCCTTACTTCCCTCTGGAATCAACACGGTAATCCGAGCACGGTTGACACGTAACACACACTGCCTACACAGACAGTTGCGCGGGGCTCCTGTCCACGTGTCTCCAATCTCTCGTTGTGGTAATCCACCAAGCAGTAACCCAGCGGACGGCACTCCTCCACTCCCTCAGTATCCCCGGGACACTTGGACTCCAGCCCCCTGGCTGGCCCTTGGGACTGGTCACTCCGGCGACCAGTGGCACCCTTCGGTAGGACTCGTTCACCCTCGGCAGCTTCCGGACTGGCTCACACAGGACTCCATAGACTCGGCTCCGCAGGCATGAATACGTACGCACGACTTAATATGCAGTACAGCCACCAACTGGCTGACTCACTGCTGCAAACCCAGTTTGCGGTTTTCGGAACCCAGTTCCACGTACACGAGAGTATGTATAGACAAGCTAATATGGCTTCGGAGCCCAAAGGCCTCCAAACCAGATATATGTGTATATATATATATGTATGTATGGCCTGAAAATGGACAAAGACGACTTGTCACTATAAGATAAGGCAGCAGCTGCTGCACTCTCAACACAAGCCCTTTTCACTCACTCCCAATTACGAAAGACTGATGGACGCCCCCCAGACGTCATCAGAATTAAAACCCAATAACTTGATTCACTCAAAGAACAATTGAATCTCTCTCCTTTTTTCATTCCCACCGTCAATATTCACTTTACTGGATGATTGAGGAGACACTTAATTCAACTTTACCTCTTGCAGAGTAATTTAGCTAAAAATGGCATTCTCTCACTTACAACCGTAGAACCGTAATGAACATACCTCAAGACAGACCGTGACTTGACAGACTGTTGTTACACTCGGGAGAAACCAGAACCCCTCGAGTGGTGATAGCGCTCTAGGGCAGACATACGCGTCCCCATGAGCCTACAGCGACCCATCGCCACAACACATCCGGCCTACTCAGCAGCAAGCTTGAATATCCGCACCCCTGGCGCCAAACGCTCAAACTATCTATCGCCCCATCTCCAATTAACCAATTGGAAAATTCGATTGTAACACATGGGGACGCTATTGCATCAGATATCACTCATGCTTCACACGTGCGCGAATCTCCCTCGCCCCCCCCCCCCCCCCAATCAAATCTCCTGACCCCTCTACCCCCCTAGCTAATCACTTCGGTTAGCAACAAGTGATGGGTCTCAGCTTTTGTTACTATTTTAGGCGCACCCCGGTGCATGCCTAGCATTCCAGATAGCGACAGTACCTGGCTTCGAACTTTCTGTTCAATTCCACTCACACCTTGCGCAAATCTTGCGACAGTGTGCTAACTTGACTTCCCTGCAGTGTGTGCTAACTTGACTTCCCTGCAGTGTGTGCTAACTTGACTTCCCTGCAGTGTGTGCTAACAACTTCCCTGCAGTTTGTGCTAACTTGACTTCTCGGCAGTGTGTACTAACTTAACTTCCCTGCAGTTTGTGCTAACTTGACTTCCCTGCAGTTTGTGTTAACTTGACTTCCCTGCAGTGTGTGCTAACTTTAATTCCCTGCAGTGTGTGCTAACTTGACTTCCCTGCAGGTTGTGCTAACTTGACTTCCCTGCAGTGTGTGCTAACTTGACTTCCATGCAGTTTGTGCTAACTTGACTTCCCTGCAGTGTGTGCTAACTTAACTTCCCTGCAGTGTGTGCTAACTTGACTTCCCTGCAGTGTGTGCTAACTTGACTTCCCTGCAGTTTGTGTTATCTTGACTTCCCTGCAGTGTGTGCTAACTTGACTTCCTGCAGTGTGTGCTAACTTGATTTCCCTGCAGTGTGTGCTAACTTAACTTCCCTGCAGTGTGTGCTAACTTGACTTCCTGCAGTGTGTGCTAACTTAACTTCCCTGCAGTGTGTGCTAACTTGACTTCCTGCAGTGTGTACTAACTTAACTTCCCTGCAGTGTGTGCTAACTTGACTTCCTGCAGTGTGTGCTAACTTGATTTCCCTGCAGTGTGTGCTAACTTAACTTCCCTGCAGTGTGTGCTAACTTGACTTCCTGCAGTGTGTGCTAACTTGACTTCCCTGCAGTTTGTGCTAACTTGACTTCCCTGCAGTTTGTGCTAACTTGACTTCCCTGCAGTTTGTGCTAACTTGACTTCCTGCAGTGTGTGCTAACTTAACTTCCCTGCAGTGTGTGCTAACTTGACTTCCCTGCAGTTTGTGCTAACTTGACTTCCCTGCAGTTTGTGTTAACTTGACTTCCCTGCAGTGTGTGCTAACTTGACTTCCTGCAGTGTGTGCTAACTTGATTTCCCTGCAGTGTGTGCTAACTTAACTTCCCTGCAGTGTGTGCTAACTTGACTTCCTGCAGTGTGTGCTAACTTAACTTCCCTGCAGTGTGTGCTAACTTGACTTCCTGCAGTGTGTGCTAACTTAACTTCCCTGCAGTGTGTGCTAACTTGACTTCCTGCAGTGTGTGCTAACTTGATTTCCCTGCAGTGTGTGCTAACTTAACTTCCCTGCAGTGTGTGCTAACTTAACTTCCCTGCAGTGTGTGCTAACTTGACTTCCCTGCAGTTTGTGCTAACTTGACTTCCCTGCAGTTTGTGTTAACTTGACTTCCCTGCAGTGTGTGCTAACTTGACTTCCTGCAGTGTGTGCTAACTTGACTTCCCTGCAGTGTGTGCTAACTTTAATTCCCTGCAGTGTGTGCTAACTTTAATTCCCTGCAGTGTGTGCTAACTTGACTTCCCTGCAGTTTGTGTTAACTTGACTTCCCTGCAATGTGTGCTAACTTTACTTCCCTGCAGTGTGTGCTAACTTGACTTCCTTGCAGTTTGTGCTAACTTGACTTCCCTGCAGTGTGTGCTGCTTGTTCCATGCTTGCCATGGTTTGTGGCAGCCTCTGATGATCCTTCATAGTGTATATGATATGTGAAGCACCAGTGAATTTCCTAATAGATTAATAAAAACCGCTGGCGCTGAACCTCCAGGTTTTGGCATAAAAAATTGGGTTTGAAACCGCAACCTCTCGAGAAAAGAGGGGGAAAACACACACACACACACAAAAACACAAAAAACCAGGTCGGGTTCGAACCCACAACCTCTCAAAAAAAGAGAGAGAAAAAAAGTTTCAACGCAGAATCGAACCTGATCACGCATGACCAAGAGTTCAATGCTCTACCAAATGTGCCATTGAAAACTGATATGGCTGAGTGTTTGTAAAGCAATTATAACGTTCTTTTCCGTAAACCACCGCAAGATTTTGAACATCTCATATAAAGACCATGTCACGAATGAGGAAGTCAGCAACAGGATCAGGAGAGCAATTGGACAGCACGAAGACCTGCTCTCAATCGTGAAAAGCAGAAAGCTGAAGTGGTACGGTCACGTGTCAAGAGGCAGTGGGCTGGCCAAGACCATCCTGCAAGGTACCGTACGCGTACCAGGTGGGAGAAGGAGAGGCAGGCAGAGAAAGAGGTGGGAAGACAACATCAAAGAGTGGACAGGCTTGACCTTTGCTGACTCACAGCGAGCCACAGAGGATAGAGATCGATGGAGGAAGATTGTCCGAAAGTCATCAGTGGTGCCTCAACAACCCATCTCAGGGTTAAGAGACTGAACCAAAGACCATACATTACTAAGACCGCACACTCGGCTGATTTTAGCGAGATTTCCGACAGAGTGATCTCCCCGTTTTCGCGTGTCTCCCCCAGAGCGCTTGTGCGAGATGTGTTGTATAGATTATGCCACGTGCGTGAGGAATAAAGTTTAGTGTATGAATAGCAGAATGCAAGTGCGTGCAAGGGTTTTTATAGTATTTCTTGAAAGCGATATGTATGTGAGAAACCGTTTGTTTCGTAATTTGTAAACATGAACACTAATTAGCCGAGTGCGTGGAGAAGCGAGTGTAAACGCTAAAATGAAAATCCCCACACTAAAGCTGGGAAAAGGGTCAAGGTGTCAGTAAACTATATCTCTCGTAAAAGATCTAAACACAATTTTCTCCATGGAAAAGCACGTCCCTAACAAGCTGGTCTTAATAAAGAAATAAACACCGGACGCATAATTATGATCTGCGCGCTGAGCAGCAGACGCTCGAGCAGCATACAATGATAAACGCGAGAAGAACAGAAAAATCGAACTTCGTAATTTGTGATGCACAAGATTCCTTTCACTGTTGAACCTCAGGAGAAAATACTGTTGTTAAAAATGCTGAATTTGTTAAAAACTGTGATGACGAAGACGTGTGTAAATCCGTACCTCACTTCGCGTAGTGGAAAAATAGCCAAGTGCGCGGTCTTGGTAATGTATGGTCTTTGACTGAACTGAACTGAACTGCTGAACTGAGGAAAAGATAACTCTGTTTGACTCGATTAGGCTCTTACATCAGTTGACTATTTAGGGCGGTGCTTTCGAGTTTACGACCTAAATAAAAACCGCTGGCGCTGAACCTCCAGGTTTTGGCATATTTAAAAAAAAATGAAAAAGATCGGGTTCGAACCCGCAACCTCTCGAGAAAAGATGGGGAAAAAACACACATGAACAAAAACACAATAAACCAGGTCGGGTTGGAACCCACAACCTCTCGAAAAAAGAGAAGAAAAAAGTTTCAGCGCAGAATCGAACCTGATCATGCATGACCACGAGTCCAATGCTCTACCACACGAGCCATTAGACTTAGAGAATTGATATGACACTGAGACAAAAGTTCGCCACCCTAAAGTGGACAATGCTGGTGGAAAAAAATCTATATTTTCATTTGTTTGTTTGTGTTTCATGAAAGTGTTGTGTATGAAGTATCTTTATTTATGGATAAAAAGATAATAGTTGTTGTGGGTTTTCTGTAATTTTTGTTAATGCCGACGCTGGACATCTGATGGTGGTTACAGGAGGACTAAAATGTAAAGCTATTTCTGATTTGAAGAAAAAAATTGCGCGATCGCGTAATGCTGAAAACCAGCAAAATTGAAACGTTCTCCGCCAACTGTGGAACAGAACGAGTCAATCCTGTTAACACGATGCATAACTGGTAGATTTTTAGGCTAGATTCGCTTCGAAAAGTTGCAGATAATCTGATGGTGTTAGACTGCAAGTGTAACTTTTCTGACTTGCATTCCACTCAACACATTTTTGACTTGGTGGACATGTACTCGATTAATTGACTCGATTAAATTGAACTGATGTATTTGATATAAATTTGTATTAATCCTGAAAAATTATGAAATCATACTTCATTCATTCGCGCATTAGTCTTGGCAGCGTTCAGCGAACGAAGTAAACATCAAACTACTTGGACCATAACGTCAGAGCGAGTAGCAGACGAAACTTCACCGTCACGTGACACAAACCGGCCAATCAGAAGCGATGACGCCGGATGTGAAATTCCTGCTATCTTACGGTGGTAATAATCGGGCAAAGTCTGAATAATCTGAGAAAGAAACTCGAATTGGTTCATTATTTGTATGAATGCGAGTTTTTTGGTCGACTTCGGTAAATTTCGCGCTGCCTCGCAGTGATGATTGTATACGAAGCTGTCGTCTGATAGGCGAAAGCGATCCGCGAAGCCAGCGGTTTCGACCATATCAAAGATCCTATATACACTAAGGTGACTCACTCCAATACTTTGAGCTTCAGATAGTGCCTCACGAGGAGCGCACATGTTTGTGATGTAAAACGTGACCTTCATTACAGTATTACACTACGAGTGATCTTATCCGATACCAGTTGATGTTTTACCCCTCTGCTAAGATTATAATACAACTCATTCGAATTTTACATGAAACATTTAGTTATCTCGATCGTCTGCTGGCGTAGTGGCTACGGTTCGATCGTGTTCGTCTGCTTGGTTCGTAGTGTTGATCATTATGAATGGTATTTCTTGAAATAAGGTCAGTAAGCTAAGGCCTTATCTGTTAATTTATAAACGTGTTGGTACCTGGGACGACGCCACGATTGGTGGAAACCCTGCCTCCGTTCTGCACGATGTCGAAACTGCCGTTCGCAGGCTGAGTTCCCTCGGCTTGGAGGTCAACCCGGCTAAGTCGGAAATCGTCAATGTTGGTTTCCCCGCGGAGCAATTCACCGCCCACTTGGCCAATTTTAGACCTGTCCTGCCTGGTGTCCGAGTGACCGAGCTGGACCATCTGGAACTGCTGGGCTCACCAATCAGTGCGATCGCGACGTCGGCTACAATAGCAAAAAAGACAGATGATCTGCGCTCCATGACGACCCGTCTCGAATACCTCGATTCGCATCCTGCCCTGTTCCTTCTCAGGAATTGCTTCGCGGCGCCGAAGCTCCTTTACACACTCCGAAGCTGCCGAGCATACACCGCCGAGGCAGAGCTCCTCGAGTTTGACACCGTCCTGAAAGAGGCCGCCGAACGCCTCCTCAACATCGCTTTCGACGACACGGGCTGGCGACAAGCGACGCTACCACTGGCCGAGGGGGGCATAGGCCTTAGGACCGCCAGCGACTTGGCACTCCCTGCTTTCCTGGCCTCTGTCTACTCCAGCAAGCGGCTCGTCAAAGCCATCCTCGGCCGAAACACGGACGACGATTCATCTCCAGTGGACGCAGAGGACGCTCTCGGCCGTTGGAGACAGAAGGGGCTCCCATATGCCGAGATCCCGGAATCCCAGCACAGTTGGGATCGCACTGCCAGTCGAGCTGTCGCGAACGAGCTCAGACCCCGTCTTAACCAGCATCGTTTGGTTTGTCTGGGCTCGGCCGCACAACCCAACAGCGGATGCTGGTTACACGCCATTCCCGCCACATCTCTCGGCACCCTCCTAGACGACGAGACGCTCAGGATTGCTGTCTCTCTCCGCCTCGGCCAGCAGATGTGCCAGAGCCATCCCTGTCGATGCGGCAAGACAGTCGACACCTACGGCTTGCACCCGCTTTCATGCCGCTACAGTGCCGGGAGATTCCCACGCCACGCCGCTCTCAACGACGTCATCAAACGGTCGCTCGACTCCGCAGGCCTGTATTCCGTTATGGAACCGGTTGGTCTTGACAGAGGAGATGGGCGACGCCCCGACGGCATGACGGTATTCCCATTCAAGAACGGCAAGTCACTTGTTTGGGACGCCACCTGCTCTGATTCTTTTGCGCCGTCTTCAATGACAGACTCTGCCATCGACCCAGGGCACGCCTGCCGGACCGCCGAAGGTTCGAAAAGGAGGAAGTACGCCTCTATCTCGGAACGGTACCACTTCGTCCCGTTCGCTGTTGAAACTACCGGAGTCGTCGGACCGGCAGCAACGGAACTTATCCGAGAGATCGGCCAGCGGATTGCACTGTCGACAGATGACCCGCGCCAGACACAGTTCCTGTTCCAGAGAATCTCGCTGGCAATCGCGAGGGGCAACGCGTTCGCGATCATGTCGTCGGCCAAGCGTGAGGCTTCCCGTGACCCAAAGCCGAGATGTTACCGGGGAGCGATCGTGCACAAGTCGTCAGACGCTGGTTTCACCAGCAGCTGAGAATCCATCCGCTCCAGCCCCGTCACAGGTCAACCGTCACCCAGCCGCCGCCAGACACAACAAACCCGGCGACATCTCGGGCCACGCGGGCAGCACGAGGACTCGCAGCAGGTCATCAACAAGGCTGGACCAGCACGAGCAAGCAGCACGGGTGCGAAGAAAGTAACTGACTGTTCGGTCTCGAGAATAACTCGATCACCCTCTAAATTCGTGCGCGTTTAAGTCGCAAGACTGGATGTTAGTCTTGATCCTGTTCATGTACATACATTTACGTCCTTTTTTCATGTGTTGCGTCCTTGTAAACAGTTCAAATTCTAGCTATAAAGTGATCTAATATGCAAAAAAAAAAAAAAAAAAAAAAAAAAAAAAAAAAAAAAAAAAAATTTATAACGCTAATATAACCCTGGGCTGTCTTAATTTATCAAAGCTGTATGTTGATTGCGTCAATAGGTCGTGAAATACATTTTACAAATCCAAGCTTCTCGTACTTCTATTTATAGCTGACGCGCGGACCTCAGCGGCACCAGGATAGATTATAAATACATTGTTGTCCTCGAACCTGCCTGCTGTTGACATCGTGTACAATGCTAGTATTGTCTGATGCTATGAAATACGTTCACCAGTAAAAGGTCCAACACATGGAGAGAGACAGACACAGACCTACACACCACAACACATGGAGACAGTCACAGACCTACACACCACAAAACACATAGAGACAGACAGTCACAGACCTACACACCATCTTTGAAGTGCTGCAAGAACAAAACAAAACAAACGAAATGTTTTCCCCCCTTTTTATTATCGATTCACTGCCATTAGGCCAAGCCAACAGACTACCAGTACCAAGTTGTTGCGCTTAAGTCAGGACAGACAGAACGAACGAACGAACTTTATTTTACAAGGGTAGTGAATTAGGCAGTACAGTAGTCGCCGCTTATTAAAAACACATGGGACCGAACAAAAGTGTTTTTAATAAGCGGCGTTTTTATTAACCGTTTGCTTGTTGAACATGTCCATCAGTAACGAAGTAAATCCGGACCTTACCAACTGTATTTAAAAAAAGGCTGTTTTTATTAACCGCGTGTTTTATAAGCGGCGACTACTGTATTGCCTTTCTTACTTACATTCAGCCCTTGAGGCAAAATATTCAAATGTGGTAAGAGAGAGAGAGAGAGAGAGAGAGAGAGAGAGACAGAGACATGAGAGACAGAGAGAGAGCAGAGACAGAGAGAGACAGAGAGAGGACAGAGGAGAGACAGAGAGAGACAGAGAGACGAGACAGAGAGAGGAGAGACAGAGAGAGAGAGACAGAGAGAGTGAGAGAGAGGGGGGGGGGGGAGGGGAGCTGGGAAAAGGGGAGGAAGGGAAGAGAGAATGAGAGTAAGAGGGTGGGTGGGAGAGAGAGAGAGAGAGAGAGAGACAGACAGAGAGAGAGAGAGAGAGACAGAGAGAGAGACAGAGAGAGAGAGAGACAGAGAGACAGAGAGAGAGACAGAGAGAGAGTGAGAGTAGCCATAAGTACTGATCAAAAGATCAGATAAAGGCCTTGCGGCCTAAGACATCTGAGGACATATCTATCTATCTAAATCATTCTCTGTCCTCGCAAATGACGTCACGAGTTCTATTCCTATCTATTCTATGCACCCTCCTTCAAAAAATCTGCCTCGCAAATGAGTCACGTTATACGACGTCAAATGATGGACGTCACAGATTCTTTTGCCAAAAAATGGAGTCGTTCTTTTTCTTGTTGAATCCCGTTTCATGAAACACGAAAATGTAACAAAAGTTCACTTTCTTTCAAACCTGGATTCTGGAACATGTGATAATATGAATGGACCTAAAACTTCCAGTTCCGTTGTGCAAAATCTCAAAGTGACAATCCGTCCAGTAGTATTTGAGATATAGGGCCGTGGAGACGGGGACAGGACAGAACAGGACAGGGACAGACAGACAGACAGACAGACAGACAGATAAAAACCGCTGGCGCTGAACCTCCAGGTTTTCGTATATTTATTTTAAAAAAGAGATAAAAGAACGGGTTCGAACCCGCAACCTCTCGAGAAAAGAGGAGGAAAAAAACACACACACACACAAACACAAAAAACCAGGTCGGGTTCGAACCCACAACCTCTCGAAAAAAGAGAGAAAAGAAAGTTTCAGTGCAGAATCGAACCTGGTCATGCATGACCAAGAGTGCAACGCTCTACCAGCTTAGCCATTTGAGAATTGATATGACGGAGTGTTTGTAAAGCATTTATAACGTTCTTTTCCCTAAACCCCCTTGCAAGCTATCGGCCCAGGAAACAATCGACCATATATTTTAAACATGATGGATAGGTTCAGGAAGCTCCTATTATGACATGTTTTGTTTTGCATTGGCTTGTCATAGACGCTGAATTAACACTCACACAGTCACACAGAGGAGGAGGTGTATTATATAGGTATGTGCGAGAAAAAACGAAAGGTAAATGACACGAATGAAATGTAGTTCATTGAAAAGAGCATAAAAAGATCATTCCAATGGTATAAGTATGAACACTGTGGGTCAATTTGTTTAAAAGTTATGAATTTTAATTGAATAAAATCCGGCTCTTTGTTTTACTATAAAGACAATAGAAAGCTGATTTTAGCGAGATTTCCGACAGAGTGACCTCCCAGTTTTCGCGTGTCTCTCCCGGAGCGCTTGTGCAAGATACACGTATGTATAGTGAGTGTTGTATCTATGCCACGTGCGTGAGGAATAAAGTTTAGTGTATGAATAGCAGAATGCAAGTGCGTGCAAGGGTTTTTATAGTATTTCTTGAAAGCGATATGTCTGTGAGAAACCGTTTGTTCCGTAGTTTGTAAACATGAACACTAATTAGCCGAGTGCGTGGAGAAGGGAGTGTAAACACTAAAAATATAACATGAAAATTCCCACACTTAAAGCTGGGAAAAGGTTCAAGGTGTCAGTAAACTATATCTCTCCTAAAAGATCTAAACACAATTTTCTCCATGGAAAAGCACGTCTCTAACAAGCTGGTCTTAATAAAGAAATAAACACCGGACGCATATTTATGATCTGCGCTCTGAGCAGCAGATGATCGAGCAGCTAGCATACAGGCCTATATTATAATTATAATAATGATAGCTGCGATGGCATTTTGGATCTCCCATTAGAAAAAGCGACTGGTGTCAATAGGTTAGAAAGCTTTTCCTCGCATAACTCTGAACACTGTGGTGTTTCTACCTGGAATTAGAATCGACGCTTTCATTCACTCATAGCTGAAAATGAAGCGACGACGGCACGGAGAAAACTGCGCTGCAATATCGTGTTCAAATGCCAGATACGGCTGTCGTGGAAAATCTTTTTTCCGCTTCCCCCGAGACGAGACAAGACCCAGCCTTGCACGAGCAATGAGGATAGTTGATCTTCTGCTTAACAGCGTCAAGATGGATATAAATTATCGATGTGGTGTTTCATTTTTTCGCACTGATCTGAAGCACCGAGCTGTCACCTCCACCGTGTAATCCTCTTGCCCATAGATCTTAATTTCGTCTAAATAACATGAGTAATATTTATTCATACCCCTGTCTATCACAGTCTGAGAAATCTTCTCACTGTCTGGCAAAAATGAGACACAAATGCTGTCCGGAATACAATGCAACGAGTTAAGTCTGCGTTCATTTGGAAGCCATTTTTGCGCCCGCATCTGTTACCACGAGAGATACAGCAAGAAAGTGACGTGGCTGTGGAGTGGGTCGCCATTCCATGAATTGACTACTTGCATCGTAAAAAATCATTCTTTCTCCTTCTCCAATGTTCTCGAAATTATTCCTCCTGGCATAGATTCTATATAGGATCCATCCTCCTTCAAAAATCTACTCGCAAATGACGTCACGTTATACGACGTCAAATGATGACGTCACAGATTTTGCAAAATGGAGTCTGTTGAATTGTTTTCATTGAAACACCAAAATGTAAAAAAGTCACTTTCTTTTAAAACCTCGATTCTGAAAATTTGATAATATTGAATGGGACCTAACTTCCAGTCAGTGTGCAAAATCTCAAGGAAATCCGTCCAGTAGTTTTTGAGATATAGGCCGTGGAGACGGGACAGACAGACACACACACACACAGACAGACTAATAAAGTCTGTAGGACCTCCAGTAAACCTGGAGGGATAAAGTCTGTAGGACCTCCAGTAAACCTGGAGGGATAAATCATTTTCTTTACAAACCTCGATTCTGAAAATTTGACACATTCAATCGGACCTAACTTCCAGTAAGTGTGCAAAATATCAAAGAAATCCGTCCATCAGTTTTTGAGATATCAGCCGTTACGTCGGGCCTGACAGGCATATGTACACAATAAATTACGTCACGGTATTGATGACGTCACACATTTTGCAATTTCGCCATTCCATCAATCGACTAGTTAGGGAGGCGCTTTCGAGTTTACGACCTTAAAAAACCACTTTTTCTTCAAGCCTTGATTCTGAAAATTTGATACGTTCAATCGGACCTAACTTCCAGTTAGTGTGCAAAATACCAAGGAAATTCGTCTGGTAGTTTTTGATAAATCAGCCGTTAAGTCGGGACAGACAGACACACACAGAGATAAAGTCTGTAGGACCTCCAGTAAACCTGGAGGGATAAAGTCTGTAGGACCTCCACTAAACCTGGAGGGATAAAGGTGTGTCTGTCCGTCCGTCCGCCCGCCCGCCCGCTCGCCCGTCCGTCCGTCCATCCGTCCGTCCATCCGTCCGTCCGTCCGTCCGTCCGTCCATCCGCCCGTCTGTCTGTCTGCCTGTCTGTCTGTCTGCCTCTCTCTCTCTCTCTCTCTCTCTCTCTCTCTCTCTCTCTCTCTCTCTCTCTTTGTCTTTCTGTGTGTCTCTCTGTGTGTCTGTCTGTCTCTGCGTCTGTCTGTCTCTGCGTCTGTCTGCCTGCCTGCCTGCCTGCGTGTGTGTGTGTGTGTGTATGTCTGTCTGTCTGTCTGTGTGTATGTGTGTCTGTGTGTCTGTCTGTCTGTCTGTCTGTCTGTACGTCTGTCTGTGTGTCTGTCTGTCTGTGTGTCTGTATGTCTTTGTGTCTGTCTGTCTGCCTGCCTGCCTGCCTGCCTGTCTGCATGTCTGTCTGTCTGTCTGTCTGTCTGTCTGTCTGTCTGTCTGTCTGTCTGTCTGTCTGTCTGTCTGTCTGTCTGTCTGTCTGTCTGTCTGTCTCTTTGTCTGTCTGTCTGTCTGTCTGTCTGTCTGTCTGTCTGTCTGTCTGTCTGTCTGTCTGTCTGTCTGTCTGTCTGTCTGTCTGTCTGTCTGTCTGTCTGTCTGTCTGTCTGTCTGTCTGTCTGTCTGTCTGTCTGTCTGTGTCTCTCTGTCTGTCTCTCTGTCTGTCTGTCTCTCTCTCTATCGCTCTCTCTGTCCTCCCAAGAGTAGTTTGTCCGATACAGTTTGCAATTATCTGATTACTGTATCTTCATCAGATACTATCATTTCCCTTCAAATTGGTAACTAACTAAATACCACAGCAAAGGAGCTTATGTTTTTCGATCTGTTGGTGCGCACGTTATTCTGTGGGCAAAAAGAATTAATTAACAAGGGATTCTAATGAAAGTTGGTGCACGCTCATGGTTTCACCCAAGGAAGAACCATTAATTTTTAAGGTTATTTGTTATCTTATTTAAGGATTAAGACCATAAAGAGATTTTATCTTAGTGCCAAGGCCGGCGTGTGCCGTAAGCCGGTGTTTGCGTTCTACACTCAGAGATCGCTAGCAGGCACTGAAGTGATGTGTTGTGCTCTGAGGAACTGGACTTTCAAAATGATGTGTTGTGCTCTGAGGAACTGGACTTTCAAAATGATGAGTTGTGCTCTGAGGAACTGGACTTTTAAAATGATGTGTTGTGCTCTGAGGAACTGGACTTTTAAAATGATGTGTTGTGCTCTGAGGAACTGGACTTTTAAAATGATGTGTTGTGCTCTGAGGAACTGGACTTTTAAAATGATGTGTTGTGCTCTGAGGAACTGGACTTTTAAAATGATGTGTTGTGCTCTGAGGAACTGGACTTTCAAAACATGAGTAAACCACCCAAAAGTGTCAAAAATGACAAAATAAAATATTAGACCGTCAGAATATTTTGTTTTCACTACAAATTCCATAGAAAACAAAATGATTGTTGCTAATACGAATGCTATCGGCCAGCATAAAATTAGTCCTAATTCGGACTTGGCGATTCAGCAAAACATGAATGAATACGTATAAGGGGTCAATTAGACTCATTTACATATTTTTGCATGATGCGCGCCAGGGATAAATTTTCGTGTCAGCGAAAAGTGTGCCTAAATAATACGTTTATTTGCCTGAATACCTGCATTACGTAGCACCGAGACCATTTTCTCATAAACATGGTTGCTGGCACAATGCCCCTTTTTAAATGAGCTTGACTTGTAACATGTTGGTCCTATGGTGTTTAGACTTATATAAAAGTAATATAAAAAGACCGGAGATTTAAAAAAAGTTTCTGCATTGTCAAAGACACACACACACGCGCGCACACACACACACGCATGTACACACACACACACACGCACGCACAGATGTGCGCGTGAAGACACACGTGATGGTGATGATGATGATGACGACAACAACGACGACGACGACGACGACAATGAAGATGATGATGATGATGATAATGATGATGATGATGATGATGATGATGATGATGATGATGATGATGATGATGATGATGATTATGATGATGTTGTTGATGTTGTTGATGATGATGATGATGATGATGATGATGATGATGATGATGATGATGATGATGATGATGATGATGATGATGATATCATCAATAGAAATGATGATGATGATGAAGCCTGTGACTTGAGAAGCCATGCTATGCTGTAGAGGAACAGTTGTTCTACTGATGAATGTGTTCCACGTATTATAAAGCAGGCAGAGGAAGGGGCCCACACAGCCGACATTTAAAGAGACGGCGCGACATATGTGAAAATACAGGAAGAAAGGAACATCAGCTGATATTTTGTGTGAGATATCTGAGCATAGCTGTTTTGAAGGCCCCTGCAAAGTTTGTCTGGTAGCAACAGAGATCAGATGTACTCCCCTTCTTAAATAACTCTCGCCGTTTTACCATATAAAAATGCTTGCTGTGCTCTCCTGATACATTTGAGTTATGGAAATGGCGTCGTTCCTGTATTTTGGGCGAGTCTTGTTATCACTTACAGACTGATGTGTCTAAGCATGTCATTCATGAAGCACTCCCTCTCAACGCATTTCAACAGAAGTGCGTTTGACAAGAATGGGTGCATCTATATTTTAAAAAAGGCGACAGATGTAATATGATGTATAATTTGGAATAGTTCCAAGCCTGCAAAGAGGAGATTTCTGAAAATGGTCTGTCACTGGGCCAGCCAAGGATGGGGCTAAACAGCTCGACCTGTGTTTCCTGGCTTCTGGCGGGTACATTGTTCGACCCTGCACGGTTCCCAGAGCTGAAGCCCTGAACAAGGTGCTTCATTCACATTGCTTCTCCCTACCCATGTGTAACAAATGCCACATGTAAGTACCGGGCTGGTGATCTGTGAAGATTACCCATGGCAAGGTCATTCGCAGCCATGTTGCATGCTAC
>JAWQFJ010010155.1:17500-22500 GCA_034096865.1 Theodoxus fluviatilis | reverse complement strand
TCTGTCTAAAATACAAAGATATCATAATGATCGTACTCAGTCAGTCAGTGCGAGATGTGCGATCTGAACGACCTGACCCATGCAGCTGCGATTGTGGATTTCGTTTTGTGCATGAGGAAGAAGAGCACTGAGGGAACATACGACTACTTTGTTGCAAGATGATGGAAATGTTGCGTTTGGGAAATGGTGAATTAAATAAATAGGTACACACTGAGGGAGAAGCGCCAGAGGAGAAAAAAACCGAGAGGGCGTCATGCTGGACCCTGACCAGACCTTCCCCTGCGGCCGCTGTGGTCGGGCTTGCCGGTCCCTCGTCGGTCTCTACAGCCACCAACGTGTCTGCGGTGAACGTGGACGGCAGCGTCGACCCATCTTCGTTGGCGAAGCAACGCCATTGTATAATCAAATACCATACATTACTAAGACCGCGCACTCGGCTAATTTTGCTATACGCGGGGCGAGGTACGGATTTCGAGTTACGTCCCCCTATTTCCGTGTCTTTTGACTCTGGCGAGAATAACAACAAATAGGAGTCTGCAACTTTCGGCGGCTTGCATTCCTAATTCTGCAAACTACATACATAATGCATACAGCAGAAGATAATTGCAATAAATCACTTACCTCAACGTATGGAAGAGGGTAGGTAACTGCAGCTAGGGATGCAGATGAATCTAGAATGCACTCGATTAATCTATGTCTATTCTATTATATATACTGAAGGGCGAGGACAGAGTAAGGAAAATTTAATATTAAAAGTCTTTCCGCACTTTGTATTGTCTTCGTCATCACTGTTTTAAACAAATTTTGCATTTTTAACAACAGTAAGTTCTCATGAGGTACAACGGTGAAAGGAGTTAATCTTGTGCATCACAAACAACGGAGTTTATTATTTTTTCTCCTTTCTTTTCCGTCAAATATTGACGTCTTGAATGTTGCACCCATTTACTACATCTCGTATCGTTTCGGAGGAAGCGGAAAAAAGATTTTCCACTACAGCCGCATGAGTATCTGGCATTTAAACATGATATTGCAGCGCAATTTTCTCCTCCGTGCCTTCGTCGCTTCATTTTCAGCTATGAGAGAATGAAAGCGTCGATTCTAATTCCTGCTAGAAACACCATAGTGTTCAAAGTTATGAGAGGAAAAGCGTTCTAACCTATTGATGCCAGTCGCTTTCTCTAATGGGAGACCCAAGATGCCATCGCAGCCTACTGCTCGATCGTCTAGCTGCTGCTCATAGCGCTGACCATATGCGTACGGTGCTTATTTCTTTATTTAGACCAGCTTGTTAGGGACGTACTTTCCCATGGATAAAATTGTGTTTAGATCTTTTAAGAGAGATCTCGTTTACTGAGACTTTGATCTTTTTGCAGGTTTTTGTGTGGGAGTTTTCATTTTAGTGTTTATGATACACTCACTTCTCCAGTCACGTACTCGGCTGATTAGTATTCACGTTTATGAACGACGGAACGAACGATCGATGTGTCACATATATAATTTCTGCCTTCAATAAATAATTCAAAAACCCTTGCACGCACTTGCATTCTGCCATTCATACACTACACCTTAATCCTCTCGCACATGGCATAGATACAACACTCACTATACATGCATATCTCCCACAAGCGCTCCGGGGGAAAGACACGAAAAAACGGGGAGATCACTCTGTCGGATCTCGCCGAGTGCGCTGTCTTAGTAATGTACGGTCTTTGGTATAATCATATAAATAATTTCATTTTATTGCATTTTTTACTGTTTAAGCTCTAGAGTTTTGTTATCACCATGCTGCGTAATCGAAGTTCTCGTTATGTCATTTAGCGTTTGGTAAATCGTGAATCTGTTTTTAATTTCTTTGCTGGATGTTCAGAGGGATGTAAAGTGAGGGGCTTAAATAAGCGATCTTGTTTGTTTACTAGGTCACTCGAGAAGTTTATCCATCACTCGGTCGAAACCGTACTCGAGGTAGCGTCAAATGTTGATATGGCCCATGTTCGAAATTTGAAGTACATTTAACATGAGAATACTCCAGAGGTCTTTGTCCCCATGAAAAGTACTTGCACAAGAAGTACATGACCAAGAAAGCAAAAAGAGTGCTGAGGAGGAAAGTTTCATTGGGAGAGGCAGACAGTGCTGAGCTTAATGGTGTCTCGGACAGTGAAGAGGAATCTGAGACTCTGGCACAGCCCCCCCCCCCCCCCCCCCCCCCTCCTCCCTCCCTCCCCCCCCCCCCCCCCAACCTGCCAAACCTCAGCCAATCATCCAGAAACTGGTGATTCGGAACATTTGGGGGTGATTTCTTCATTGCCAAACCAAGTCCATCCAGCCAACACCCAAGTTCACGTTCCCCCAGCCCTGGCCCATCCCAGAGGAAACATCGAAGAAAATCATCAGACAGAGACTCTCCAAAGCCTTTCCAGGGTGGCTGGAAAGTGACTTCTTATGAGACGGAAGAAAAGGAGCACAGTCACGGGATCTCCAAGAAAAAATCTTCTCCACCCTCAGTTGAGACCCCAGTAAATCTCACAGGGTACAATTCCTCAGTGAACTTGGGCCTCTCGCCATACAGAGAGTTGAATGATCCAGTGCAGTGTACCGAGTTTGTCCCCAAGGAAGATGTTGAACCTGTGCTGAAGAGGAGGAGGCATGGATCGGAGGCTGATCCCGCCCCAGAGCAACCAGTCCTAACTTACAGCAATTTGGATGATGTTTGCCTGGACTTGGATGAAGACAATGTAGATGCTTCCATGGCAAAGCTGAACCCTTGGCCTTCTCCAGGACCGTGGGGGCACTGAGGCCAACCAGGCTTCCTGTCACTTCCATGACCATCCCCAGCAGCAGCCTGATCAAGGTGAGGGGTCTGGGGAGACGTTCTCAAAACTCCTCCCAGGACTCCAGCGGCATCGCCTTTGACTTCCCGTGTTCCCAAGGGGAACTTCAGCAACTGGTTGGTTCCCTGTAGGGCCACGATGTGGTGCAATGGTACAATGGCATGGGTAATGTCTCAGGAAGTATTTTGTAAGAGATTGAGATTCTCCTACTGCTGGCCCTGACTAATTTAGAAGTGTGACACATATTTTCGGTGACGTCATGCAATGCTGACTGTATCATTGGGTTTCTATGGAAATAAACAGATATTTTGATCTCACCGTTAAAAAAAAGCCTTTAACATGCCCTGAATAGATTACAGAATAGAATTTCACAGTCGGCTTCATCGATTGCGGCCAGTGATGTCATAAGAACACGATTGAGATCAACAATGTCACATTGTCAGTGCAAATTCCATCTTTTTTTAATTTGTAGCACGGGCCCGAGTCGTGGCGAACTCCGTGACTTTCGCAAACAGCAGCCGTCCGTCCACCTCTCAAGTCGATAGAATAGAATAGAATAGAATTCTTTGGCTTGCTTAGGCGTCCAGGGCCTATCGCCGATTCTGGTGGTTCTCTGGCTGTATTTATATTGTTCTTATGGATACTGGTTTTTTACCAGGCCTAGTCTATATCACTTGTGAGATAAAGAAAAAGAGAGAAAAAAGGCCTAATTGCTGTGCAGCATCTGCGCCAGTGGTTCCTCCAGCTTGAACATATATCCTTGTAGATGCTTGTCCACTCTGTTCTTGAACGAGTTCAGGCTCGGTGCCTCAACTACGCTATTCGGGAGGCTGTTCCACATGTTTATAACTCGCTGGGTGAAGAAATGCTGTCGTAAAGCCGTATTGCAACGGTTTTTCTTGAGCTTGTAGGCGTGACCTCTTGTGACACTATTGTCATCGTAGGAAAACAGATTCTCTCCAATCTGGTACATGCCGTGCGTATACTTGTACATTTCTATTAGGTCACCTCTAGTTCTTCTGTAGCACAGACTAGGGAGCCTCATCTTGACAAGTCTTGGTTCATATGTGAGATCCTTCAATCCTGGAGTTATTTTTGTGGCCCTCCTCTGTACTCCCTCAACGAGTTTTTTTTGGTCTCTTTCCAGATTGGGTGCCCATACTACATTTCCAAACTCTAGGTGCGGTCGTACTAGTGCTATGAACAGTAAATATGATAGCTTCCATTGCTGCAGCCGATAATCGGGCAATAAAATGTCATTGCAACGGATTCAAAAAGACGACCACACCAAAATAAAGCGTCTAACCTGCAGTGTTCATGTGTGTATTCTCGCTTGCAATCATTAGAGAATGGCGTCGTTTACAACGTAGACTAGAAACAGCCAATGACAATCGAAATCTACTATCACGTGGTACTGCTATATGCCATGATGAAACGCTGAAACTAACAAATGATCTATTACTACCGGACAGTATAAGATAGGAGCAGGAAGAATGGTATATGTTGTTAATTAGTTAAGGAATACTGTGGCGCTGAAAAGCGCCTCATCACAAGAGGACGGCAGATTATGATATTTTTTAACGCCCAGAAAAATATCCCAGTACTGATGGTCACCAAGGTCGAGACATTTTTTGTTTGTTCAGTTTTGACGTAATATATCACGTCATTTGTGGACATTTCTCCGTGTCATACTCTGTTTGAGTTCACTACGAGTTCTACTGAATTTCTAAAAAAAACCAGCCTGCATCTAGTAACCTCGACTGATGTAGCTGCACCACCCAAAGTACAGGTAAAAATCACACACACACACACACACACACACACACACACACACACACACACACACACACACATACACGCACACACATACACACACACACACACACACACACACACACACACACACACACACCACTTCTACCCCACCCCACCCCTTCCTTCATAATTTTTCTGTTTAGCAGTTTCTTCTTGAAATTCAATGCTTTTCATATAGTGTCGAGCGGCTTCAGCAGTGTGTTGCACTCGCTGATAGAGCCTGTGCTCCTGACCTTGTGGAAGACAAGTAGAAAACCGTCATGTGAAGGCAACTTGCAAACTTTAGTCAGACCTTTCTGTTTAGGCTTTATTTATCTCAGGGAAGTATGCTTCTAAGAACAGTAACGTTTCCTTGGA
>JAWQFJ010010155.1:5000-12500 GCA_034096865.1 Theodoxus fluviatilis | reverse complement strand
TAAAGGGGTGAATGAGTAAAGGGGTGAATGAGTAAAGGGGTTAATGAGTGAGGGGGTGGATGAGTGAGGGGGTGAATAAGTGAGGGGGTGAATAAGTGAAGGGTGAATAAGTGAGGGGGTGAATGAGTGAGAGGGTGAATGAGTGAGGGGGTGAATATGTGAGGGGGTGAATAAGTTCAAGGGTGAATAAGTGAGGGGGTGAATGAGTGAGAGGGTGAATGAGTAAAGGGGTGAATGAGTAAAGGGGGGAATGAGTAAAGGGGTGAATGAGTAAAGGGGTGAATAAGTGAGGGGGTGGATGAGTAAAGGGGTGAATGAGTAAAGGGGTGAATGAGTAAAGGGGTGAATAAGTGAGGGGGATGATGAGTAAAGGGGTGAATGAGTAAAGGGGTGAATGAGTAAAGGGGTGAATGAGTAAAGGGGTGAATGAGTAAAGGGGTGAATAAGTGAGGGGGTGGATGAGTAAAGGGGTGAATGAGTAAAGGTGTGAATGAGTGAGGGGGTGAATGAGTGAGGGGGTGAATGAGTGAAGGGGTGAATGAGTAAAGGGGGTGAATAAGTGAGGGGGTGAAAGTAAGGGGGTGAATAAGTTCGAGGGTGAATGAGTGAATAGAGTCTCATCCTATTCGAACCTGAGGCAGTGGACGATGGCCGTATTTTTGTCATTCACCAAAGGCAGTCGGGATAAGAGATACACTAAAAGATGGATTAGAGAGGTGGCGGATGCGGATTACGATGGTACGGGGATGAGAGGTAGGCGGGTGGGGGTGGGTGGGTCGGGGTGGGAGGAGGGCGGGTGGGGATGGGGTGGGTGGGATGGAGGTGGGGATGGGGGAAGGGTGGATGGATGTGGTGCAGCTCGCTATTGCAATGATGTTTGATTGAATTAATAATGTATATCTATTCAGTCTATAAGAATGGCCAAAGACCAATAACAAATCCAACTAATATGTCTGTTCAGATCAATGTAAACATTCGAAAAGGAACATTCCCCGGTGAATGAGTGAGGTGAGAGAGTGGTTGAGTGAATATTGAATTACAGCTTATGCCTCACTTGTATTGCAAAAAAAAAAAACACCGATTGGGTGCATGTGCACAAATCACATGCTAACATCAACAAAGAGTATACTGAATATCAAACCATTTTAGTATTCGCAGTCCTTGAGGCTATCATTCTTTTAATCCTCTTCGTTTGCTGAGCACATTTCAGTGCAAATGACGCACGCCGGTCCTCAGTCTATTTTTGTCTTGCACCCACGAGTCTTTGTTCATCATTATCATCCTTCTCCCACACTCGTCGTCATTTGATTTTAATCTCTCGTCGAGTCCGTCCGTAAACTGTACTTGTAAACCCTAGAAAGTTTTTTTTTAGCTGAACATTTGTACCGTTAATCCGTGTATGTCAGCGAACACAGTGACCTTTAAAGAATACCTTGTGCTGACACAAACTGAGTGTTTGACTGCGGTCGTGTAAGATGCTCAGAGTAAATGTTTTCAAAGTTTCACGCTAAGGCATCATTGACACACTATCTGCAGATCCAAACATTATTCTGGAAAAATGTGACCATTTACCTACTATTTATAATCGCACATTTTTTTCGTGTGCATACGTAAATTGTATTGTGTTGTGACAGAATATTATGCATTTCCAAATTGACAAATTCCTCTCTGTTGTCTCTCTCAAATCGTGACGATGTGAAATGCGTACTTACACATCTGTAATTGCAGTTTAGTTTTTATGCATGAACAGGTATATACGCTTTAAGACTCTGTTAAATTATTTTATAGTTACGATATTTACCGACTTCACTATTACCTTGAAATCTTTCAGAGTGAATTTGCACTTGAGGAGAACAATTTTAGAAAAATAATGGCAAAGGAGGCAAATAACCTCGACTGGAAAGGCCTAACGGACCCAAATGCTCTTCGTCAGTTTAAACTTCTCACAGACGTGGGTCCGGCGGCGTTGGACGATCCTGCTATACAAAAACGGGTAGGTGAAACTGAACGTCTGCTGGACAAACAATCAATGCATACAAAAATGGGTAGGTGAGACTGAACGTGTGCTGGACAAACAATGATTGCATCCGGCATCCAAGGAATCCAATATTCTTTTCCCTCTTCTTTTTCAAAAGAAATCTCTGCAGCAAGACAGGCATGTAAGACATACCAAACAGTGAAATATGAATTAGTTTAGTATATATGTAAATGGCGAATGCACAAAATTGGCTTTGCAAACTTTGATTGCACAGGAGAAGATTGGATTTGTAATGAGGCAACGATAGAAGATTACTGTTGGCTGGATCACTTGTAGACAAAAGGAAAAAATATGAGGCAACAATAGACTATTATTGTTGGCCAGATTGGCCCAACATGACTTTGAGCAGCATGATACAAGTTGCAGGCTAAAAACCAAATTTCCTGGCGTTGCCCTCGACTGGAGTTTGAGCTTCACGACACATCTGACATAGTTAGGCATGAAATGTTTGAAAGCTTTAAATTACTCCAGATTGTTTACCCCCTCTGTCCAGCGTGAAGATTTGAACGGAGCTTTCATTCCCTCTAAATGAGGTTACTGTTCACTTGTCTGCAGTTCTGCACGAGAATCGCACTTGTCATTCTTGATTCAATGCAGCAACAGGGTCCTGGGTTGTGTCTTGTCGCATTCCGTACCTCTCCTGTGAAGAGTTTGTATGTCAAAGCCCCAGAACCAGCACTTTTAATCTATCGATGCAAATGGACACTTTAGTACATAACTACATGCTGTCTTTCTATTCACCCAGTTCGACATTCAATTTTGTCCTCCGACTAAATTCCCTACAGCTGTTTAAGGATACATCTGCTCACATCCCTCGGTTCCAATCCACCCACCTCTTATTCCCCAACCCACTTCTCTTTCCCCCACCTACTTCCCATCCCCCCACCCACTTCCCATCCCCCCACCCCCTACCCGCATCCCCCTTTGGTAATACGGGTAAAATATTACTTTACTTCGGCACGTATTCACTTGGACATACTTTTTAAACTGTGCAGTTCCATAAAGCCCATCGCAGTTTATGCCAAACCCGAACATTTTACGTGATCTAGCACATAACTTCAAACATTATACTCTGCCTCATCATTATTTATCTCAGTTCAAGGAGATTCTCTCTCAGTTTGCATACTATCTACACGTGTATACTGACGGGTCGAAAGATGACGACCGTGTGATCGTAGCGGCAGCTGTTGCTGCTCACTGTCGAATAAGGGAACCAGACCTCCGCCTACTCTGCAGAGCTCACAACACTTGAGCTGACCATTGCCGCTATTAAGGAGCGGCGAGTGCATAGCGCCGGGGTACTCTCTGTGTTTCTGCTCTGCATGCTCTACATAATGAACAAACTTCTCATCCCTGTATATTCGGCATGTCTCACCATATGTCCATGCTTGAGTCAGCGGCGATTGCGATCGTCTTTTGCTGGGCTCATGGTCTTGTTGGTTACCGGAGAGGCGAGATAGCAGGTAAAGCTGTCATGTCTGCCTTCTTCCTAACTCCCCCAATTTGTAGTGCTCCTGCAGGTAATCTCAGACCCTACGTTATGACAGGTATTATAAACCTGCGTTAGGCCGACTGGTTCGGCAAAATTAAAACCTGAAATCTGAAACTGTCGGAGTATGCTTAGGAATGCATCAGTTTCCTGAATCGAGTTAAATCTCTAAATCGATGGAATGACCCTCAAGGATAAATGTTCGGCCGTATTTTGATTTGAACAAAGTACCCAAGCGACTCGATTAGGGAAGACTGGTCTTATTTATTTATTCATACGTATTCTTTCTTGTAAGAAAAACCCTGCATGCTAATAGAGAAAATATTTAAAAGTTTACATTGATACACAACTATAAAAATGTATACGTAACACTGTGCGTTGAGGACTTCACTCAGAGTTTTCTCAATACCTGTTTTTCCTCTTTTAACCTTGATTTTCATGCATGGTCACATTTATATATGGCTATGTATATGTGTCTACAGCTTTTGGTATTAGGCGCATGGATATCTTACAAATATGCACATCTTCATTTTATGCCTTCGCCTTTTAAAACAAATATCGATCGCTAAATAAGGTTAATAAGCCCTTTAACAAGATTTATTCATATATTCATTTATTCATCTGTAAGATGGTGAGAATAGGATGCAGAGACTTGTGTCCACTCCCATACTTGTATGAATGGATTGTAACTGCGGAGATACATGAGAAGGCGAGTTTCTCTCACACTGTTAGTGCCCTAGAGATACATGATCGCACAGACTAACTTTCTCATCTGACACTTTCTCAGTCTTTGTGTGCGTGATAGCACATGGAATTTTACAATTTCTTCATATAATGTACCGTGTACTGTTTGTAATGCTGAATATAAACCTAGTGTTTATCCTTTGCAATCATCCCATATATGGTAACCTGCACTCCATGAGTTGTAAACGGTAATATTAAAAGAAAACGATAAATAAGTACCTGAATTAAGTGGCGCCGTGGATACTTCACTGGCCATTCATTTGTATACGAATCACTTTTGGAATTCATTTATTGGCGCAGAATGTACTTTGACTAACGCACTTTCCAACGGAGTGAAGTTTGTCATATGGGACTGTTAATTTATGACTCAAAAAGTTGTTAGAAGCTGTTATGTCAGCACAATTTTGCTTTCACTGGGAACCACAAGTCCAAGTTTTGAGTTAGAAATTTCGTCTGCTTTCGCTGAGGTCCGCGTAGTGGCTATTTGAAGCCAGAGCAGTAGAGAGGCCACAGAGAGGCGACGGAGAGGTCAGCCCAGCAGGTGGTGGGCATGTACTGCACTGTTACTATGAATAAAGACGGAGAAATGAGATACCACGCCTTCTTGTCTGCTGACCCCTTGGAGAGAGTGAAGGGAGAGAGACAAGTACACCTTCTCTATACTCCCTGCCTGATCGAGGCATGTCACACCCCACCCGTGCTACCACCATGCTTCAGCTGGCGCTGCAATGGCAAGGTACCACAATGCTTCACATCCATTTTGGCCCAGGTAACAACTGTTCTTCTCATTTGTCTTACAGATTGGAACTCTCATCAGCGACATGAGCCACATCTACGCCAGTGCCAAAGTAACTCTGAAGGACGGACGTGAATTAGTCGTTGAACCAGGTCAGTAGGTTAATTTTCTTGATTTTAAAAGTATTTCAAACTATTGTGGTCGGGATGACAATTTTGAGTAGCGATAACGAGGGCGGTGAAAATGTTTCAAGTCTTCTTGTAAAAAGCGAGTCTTATTTACAAAATGCAAGGCTCTTGCGTTCTCAGAAGCAAGTGCAAAAAATGTCGAACAATATTTGGGGAAAGTTGTCGTTTTGGGAAGAAATACTTTGAGAGAAATATTGTCTTGCCTTGGCTAGCAATCTTGTCACTCGATACACTGTATCCCTGATTGATGCCATATTCATGCTATGATGATACACCATGCTTACTTGCATGTCGGATGAATAGAAAACACTTATGAGTTTCCAGTACCACAACAATAATTTCTCTACCTGAGAAATCTACAGTGATTTATGCATTTCGAACGTTAAGGTAAAAACGAGATAATGTAATTTTGCTTTCATGACATGATTGTCGGTCCATGCTTTGATACTGCTTTATCGTGTTTTGCGTCCATAAAAGTGCTACCATCTGCAGCGATAGACTGTGTTCTTTCATATTCTAATTGCGAAAACTTCTCGCCCCCACCGCCCCACCCTTTTTTGACTCACATGCGAAGCAAAAGTGAGTCTATGTACTGAGCCGTGTCGTCCGTCCGTCCGGGCGTCCGGGCGTCCGTCCGTCCGTAAAAAACTTAAACGTTGGATTTTTCTCGGAGACTATTAAGTCTATCAACACCAAATGTGGCATGATGGTGTATGATGACAAGGCCTCAAAAAACATACATAGTGACTTGACCTTGCTTCAAGGTCAAGGTCGCAGGAGCCATAAATGTGGTCTCAAAAACAGTCATTTTTCACATTTTCTCAATTTTCTCCCACGTTATTGAGAATGGCGACCTTAGCTACAAGTGGTATATAGGTCAAAGCAAGCCCTATCTTTTGATACCAGTTTGGTTGACCTTGCTTCAAGGTCAAAGTCACAGGAGCTCTTCAAAGTTGGATTGTATACATATTTTGAAGTGACCTTGACCCTGAACTATGGAAGATAACTGTTTCAAACTTAATAATTATGTGGGGCACATGTTATACTTTCATCATGAGACACATTTGGTCACATATCATCAAGGTCAAGGTCACTTTGACCCTTATGAAATGTGACCAAAATGGGGTAGTGAACCACTAAAAGTGACTATATCTCATGGTAGAAAGTGCCAATAAGCACCATTGCGCTTCCTATGTCTTGAATTAACAGCTTTGTGTTGCATGACCTTGGATGACCTTGACCTTGGGTCAAGGTCACATGTATTTTGGTAGGAAAAATGTGTAAAGCATTTCTTTGTGTATGATGTCATTGGTAGGTTTAGTTGTTTGACCTTGACCTTGAAGGTCAAGGTCATATAAAGGTCAAGGTCAAGCATGTGAGTCGTATGGGCTTTGCCCTTCTTGTTCCTTAACCCAGTGGAGTGATTTCCGTATCCGATGCTTGCGGCAGTTAAAACTACACACACGTACGTACACACACACGTACACACACGTGCGTACACACACACACACGTACACACACACGTGCGTACACACACGTACACACGTACACACACATACACACGCGTGCACGCATACATACACACACACACACACATGCGTGCACGCATACTTGCACACACGTGCACACACTCACGCACACACACACACATGCGTGCACGCATACATGCACACACGTGCACACACACACATGAATGCAGACACACACGTGCACACACACTTATGCATGCACGCACACACGTACACACGTACACACACACACACACACGCGTGCACGCATACATACACACACGTGCACAGACGTACACACACACACACGCGTGCACGTATACATGCACACACGTGCGCACACACACACACACACATGCGTGCACACACACGCACACACATGCGTGCACGCATACATGCACACACGTGCACACACACACACACACGAGCGCGCGCGCACTCGCAGTGGCGTGGAAAGTTAGATTGCAGCCCAATCTGCAGTGCGCCGAGGAGGTCGCAGATTACGCATACGACAGGAACGCGAGGTAGACGGCCCTCTTCGCTCACGATGCACTTTTGGTCGTGCTGGCGCACCCACGGGTTCCTGAACACTCTGATACTCTTGGAGACAGCGGTCTACTGCCAGGGATTCCTAGCTTGCGACAGAGATGTTGAATGTGTTTCGACAGTCTCCTTCGAAAAGTCGAGCGACACGGGGGCTCTAGCTTGCACTACGGTGGTAGAAAATCCAAGCACGATAGGCGGTTTTCGACACACATAAAATATAGTTCAAGCAAAAACAGAGATATGTGTCCCAA
>JAWQFJ010010137.1:205000-241497 GCA_034096865.1 Theodoxus fluviatilis | reverse complement strand
GATTATTAAATGTGCAAGAATTAGATGCACACATGTACAGAGAAAATTCTTGAAATAACTCATTTTAAGAGTGTCACATGCCTTTTGCATAAAAAGCACAACAATATTTCTGTTAATAAAATGGTGTGCTTTTTTTCTTCTGTTTTCCCAATTCCTACTCCTGTCTTCTGGTTCATTCCCATCCCCCCCCCCCCCTTCCCCCTTAACCCCCCAGTGCTGCCCCACATAATTTCCTCTTCATAATCATATTACCTTGCCTCATCTCAGTGTGCCCCAGCCTACTCACCCACTCCAACCCATCTTATTCCACCCCAACTGCCTCTGTCCTACCTCATCATAAAGTGACCTGCATGTACCTAATAACTCTCTACCTCACCCTAATCTGTTCTGAACCTCTTCTCCTACCTTGCTATGTCTCACTCAATATCCTGCTCTATGTCATATCCTACAGTACTTTCTGCCCTACCCCATAAGTACCCTAACCAAACATTCTCTATCCCCAAATCTACCATGCTCTATACCTCTCCACCTACCGTGTGTGCTACCCTACCCAATATCCCACCCTACCTCATATCTTATTTTACCCCAGCCTATGCTGTGCTACCCCACAATATCTACCCTGCTCTGTATCCTACCCAACCCTATATCCTACCCAACCCTATATCCTACCCAACCCTATATCCTACCCAACCCTATATCCTACCCAACCCTATATCCTACCCAACCCTATATCCTACCCAACCCTATATTCTACCCAACCCTATATCCTACCCAACCTTATATTAAGCCTATCTTTTGCTACCCTACTTAGTGCACCTATCCTACCATAGCCCAGTCTACTATAAGTGAACTGACCCCATCCAGACCTACTCAAGCCCATTCCATCTCAATAAACCTCATTTTATCCCACTCTGCCTCACTCTGCTGCAAACTCAGTAAACTGGTTTACAAACTGACTGCTTGGTATTGGATGAATAGTTATGCATTAACTCTTAAGATCCTGTACCACCCACTACCACCCACCCTGCTCAATCCTGCACCGCCCATAACCGCCCACCCCACGTGACTGTTACTTGACTGATATTTTCTACAAATTGCATAATCCTTACAGGTCTGATTTGATGTACATGTATGTGTCACATTTCCCTTGAAGAAGACTGAATAGATGTTACACCTGCTGGTTTTGTCACCAGATTTTATGGAAAATCAGAAAATTAGAATGTAAAAAAAAAAACTGAATCTCATACCACTGCCAAATCAATGTGCAGGGAAAAGGGCGAAAAAAACAACCTAAATGGTGTCCAAAGGCTTTTAACTGTTGAACATTTGAATTCATTCTGAAAATATAAATAAATCATTAATAAAGCTGATCAATTTTCTCATTTTCTTATTTACTAAAAGGCCAGACTTTTTCAGAGATCTTTGTCTAACATGCACCAGGCCAAGATGAAGTAAAAATTTAATGAGCATTTCAGACAAAAGTAATTACTCGTACCACAGTTTGGTAAGGATTTTATAGCATTGCTACATTGAAAATGATGTAATAATGCTTTTGGTAGAGAGCAGAGTTTGTTGTGGTGACCATTAATATTCATGGAATGTTCCCTTTCAGCAGATGGCCACATTTGTTGGTGAGTGCAAGGAAATTTTGGCTTTGTGATGTGCACTCAGTAGCATACTGTGCGGCCTTGTTGATAAAGGTGTTTTGTCATTGTGTTCATGTGAGCACCTGGTCATGAAGATTGTGACTGTGTGTGTGTGTGTGTGTGTGTGTGCATGTGTGTGTTTGCATGTGTGTGTGTGTGTGTGTGTGTGTGTGCATATGTGTGTGCATGTGTGTGTGTGTGTGTGTGTGTGTGTGTGTGTGTGTGCATGTGTGTGTGTATGTGTGTGTGTGTGTGTGTGTGACAAAATTTTCCTACACCATGTTGTGCAATGTTATTTTTGCATGTACTTCAAGAAATTCTGACTTAAAGACTTTTGACATAAACTTTTCCCCCTATACCTAAGAGCACGTTAACCTGTACTGTGCACTTTTCTGCAGGTATTGTAGCTCACCACATAAACTCAGGTCTGAGAAGTGAATAGTTGAGTGTGTGATAAGTGGAGTGAAGGATGGAACTCATATTTTTGCTGTACATTTGTAAATTTATGGAGATTATGCAAGTGTGCATAATGTACAGGGTTTTCATTCTTCCCCCAACTTTTTTCTAGATTTAGTTCATTTTGACATACATTATTCCAATTTTTCCATTCTGCAGATTGTCCCACTTGTATATTTGTATCAAAGCTGCTTTGACTACATGTTCACCAAGCTTATCGCTGGTCAGTCGTATTCCTCCTTCTCTGCTTTTCTATCTCTTTCTTTCTTTTCTTCAAATAATTTTATGTACAGACTAGCTAATAAACCTAAATGAGATATAATTAGTTTAAACATAATATCCGTGCTCCATATATTCCAAAGACATTCAGAAAGACAAATATAAATTTTGCAATATTTAAATGCTAATAGAATTTTTCCAGTCATTCATGATTACTTGTTTATAATGCACCATCAATTTATTTTAGTGAACAGAGATAACTGCTTAACAATTTTCATCACAAGTTCTACTGATTTTTTAATTTTCTGTCTGCAAACTTGATACATGTAGATATATACAGCCACTGGCACATTGGACTGTTCTCTGACTGGAACAGTGACTTTGAGTTGGGTCTGTCTTGGAGAAGGCTGGTAGTCTTGCTGTGTCTATATGCCTATTTCATGGGCCTCTGTTGGCCACAGGCAGTCTGGTAGTCCAGTGCAGGCACCTGAGTGAACCATTCCCTTCCTTGACAACCTGCTAAGAGTCTCCAGCCAGGCAACATATTGATCATTCTGTGAACGCAATGAATGAGTAATTGACTTGACCCTTCACATTACAGCATTGCGCCAAAAATAGGTCATTCGATACTATTTTTTCTCCACTTTTTACAGAAATCATTCAGATGTCAAAACTTGTTTCCATTTCAACACAAACATTTTATTTTATCAAATATATGCTTGTTTATTGCCTCAACAAAAGTAAGTTGTGAGTTTTGTGCGAAATAGTCTTAGAACTACTTTAACGGCATATGTCAGGGAGCAGATCAGCTATCCCACAAGCCTCTCGTGTCACTCTGATTAGAATTTTTATGACGAAACCCTTCCATCACATGATGTCAACTGTGCTAGAGACTGTTTCGCTGGCAGGGGAAGTCTCTAGTGGACTAGAATGCATATTGATTGCACTCACACCCAGTCTTGCTGAGGTCAGCCATCAGCACAAGGCAGCAAGCCAGAACTGTGTTGTGTGCAAAGGCATGAAGTGTTTTATGGATTATTCTAAAATAGCACCATTCATTGTAGCTATAGAGTGCCCCTTGACTGTTATGTTGAAAGTAAAGGAAGATCATATCTAGTCTTTGTTATTGGCCATGATATTCACAGTTACCTGAAACCTGGCCAGGATCTTGTCAATGCAGTCAAAATGAAACGTTTGTCTTGGATACATGAATATACTCTAAGAGAGCGAATTGTCTGTTGAAGACCATAATTGTGACCCTTCATCCCTAAATGTGTCAGTTTGATACTAAGATCGAGTTGTGATACAGCTGGATTTTCATCTAAGAGAGTCATCCGGTGGATTTGAGATTTGAGTGTACTCAGCAAGTAGAACCATTGCTAGATACACAGTGAAGATTTCACACTTCAACTACACCTCCAAATGGTTGTTTTTGACACTTAAACGAGGGAACTGTCATCTTCCTTTCATAAGAAATCGATCTAATTTTGTAATACCCCTCCTCTTCAATTAACTGCCGTGGCACTTCCAGAGGGAGGATCGGCATTCTATTGTTGTATGAATATCATAGAGAATCCTCCCTGCACACGTCAGTGAGAAATCTATTAGCTTTTGAAGGGTTTTCTATCCATTTGTAGATGATTGGGTGATTGGTATGCACAAAGATGCACAAACTTTGAATGCCATTTTCTAAAAATCCCCACTTTTTGTTGCCATTTCTTCAGCTCATAAAACAGTGAGCACTGCACATATAATAATCTTGATATCATTTTGAAACTAATCCATTGTACTATCTGTTGGCAGTAAGGTATCGACCGACTCATTTTGGGATGGAGGGTCACAATTGACTTGTTCTATTTTTAATATGATATTTTCAAGCCAGAAGAAGAAGAATGACGGAGGAGGAGGAGGAGGAGGAGGAGGAGGAGGAGGAGGAGGAGGAGGAGGAGGAGGAGGAGGAGGAGGAGGAGGATGGAGGAGGATGGAGGAGGAGGAGAATGGAGGAGGAGGAGGAGAATGGAGGAGGAGGAGGAGAATGGAGGAGGAGGAGAATGGAGGAGGAGGAGGAGGAGGAGGAGGAGGAGGAGGAGGAGGAGGAGGAGGAGGAGGAGGAGGAGGAGGAGGAGGAGGAGGAGGAAGAGAAGGAGGAGGAGGAGGAGGAGAATGGAGGAGGAGAAGAAGAAGAAAAAGATCCTAATCTGTGTTGGTTTTTTTAATTGAGCCATGGTGCCCCTGTAGAAAATACTCTGACTGAACTAATGAGATTATAATTCCAAGAGAGTGGATACACTTATACTTATAGAGAATAAAGAAAATGACAGAACTTGCAAAATTCAATATAAATCGACAATTACAGCTGAGTTTTATGTCAAAGAGGCTGCAGACTAATTTACGCAATGAAAGTTTAACATTCTTCCAAAACCCAAAGTGAGTTTGTCTCTGCTGATGGTGTTTTGAGGATGCCTGAGAGCTGTCTCTGTAGAATTCATAATGAACTCAAGCAAGTGTTTAAGTTAATATGCTATGTTAGTGCGGGAAACTTACCAGGTAGACTTATGAACAGGGACACGTGGGGAGCATGATTTCACCAGTGAGAGTCCCATGGGTTTGGGGTGAGAAAGGATCTCATTTTCTGCAGTCTATTCTGGGCATGGTTTCTACCTAGAGTCTAGAGCAACCTTGTCTGTGTGGGTGATAACAGGCCATGAATAAATCAGGAAATGAATTACTGGCTCCTGTGAAGAATTACCTTATTTTAGGAAAAACCAGGAGTAATGTCGGATGTTTATTAGGTTTGTGAGGGGAGAGTGCAGCATCCCTGCAGTCTGTTGTCTGTGAGTTAATCAATAAGTAGGGTTGGGTATTTTTAGACTTGCTTCAGACATTTTCAGACTCTCCAGTCTGATTCCTACATGGGAGTCTTCTATACAGTGCATGGGAGTCATCTGCTTACTGGCCTATGATAAAGATATATGCATTGAGGCAAGAGAACTGTGTGCATTATTTAGCGTAGAAGCTGCTCTGTTCCCCTTTGATCCTCACTGTTTGTAAGTACAGTATGCAAGTCTCTGGAATCAGATAATTATTTATGAATAGCTTGTGTTCCAATCATTACAGATGATGTTGAAACAGCAGTAAATATCCTTAAAAAACAACAAGTTGTGTGGGTGGTAAAGAGGGTGGGAGAGGAGATAGGAAACTATAAGGTATTGGAGGTAAATGATTCAGGACCGTCACTTGATCGATGGACAGAAATACCCAGCTGGGAATTTGTCAGGAAAGTTATGAATATCAGACGCTGCTATTGCAGATAGATGGCAGTAAAACATGATACTGAGGATCCCATGTTCATCCATGTTTGGCACCTAGCCCATCATGTTCATCAGCATGGAGATGTATAAGATGGCAGTCTTGAATATGAGAGTGACTTGATTACCCTACAGGTCTTGTGGACTGATACTGTTGCATTTCCAACACAATGGAGTGAACTTGTATTCCTCTAATCTTCTTTAGCACTGCCATGGAACTTGACATAGGGGTGTGTGGAGGGTGACTGAGAAGTGGAGGGGGAGATGAGGGAGGGAGGGAGGGAGGGAGAGAGAGAGGGAGGGAGGGAGGGAGGGAGGGAGGGAGGGAGGGAGGGAGGGAGGGAGGGAGGGAGGGAGGGAGGGAGGGAGGGAGGGAGGGAGGGAGGGAGGGAGGGAGGGAGGGAGGGAGGGAGGGAGGGAGGGAGAGAGAGAGAGAGAGAGGGGAGGGGGGAGAGAGAATTTGAAGAAAGGGCTCCTTGAACAAAACCAAATGTTTGTTGCGCAACCCTTGTGAAATAAATAAAATAAATGAATTTTGAAACTGTAAAGTATTCACCTGGAATTGAAGGCAGAATTCAGTGATTCGATAGAGCATATGAAACAAACATCAGCCATTTTGATGGTACAACATCAGGACCTCAATGTAAAGGTAGGGGTTTCATGTGAAAGGCAATGCATGTCATCTGTCCCTCTCTTGAGGATGAAGCGATAACATTAAGCATTGTTCTTGGAGAGTGCAAGGGTGTTGGAGCATGTGGCCAGTACCGATTCCTTGCCTGGACAACTCCAGACTAAGGAGGGTCAAGGATCGGTCACAGGAGGCCTTGTATGCGCCGGCCCTCATAAATGGCTTTGCTCTATGTGCAAAGTTCTTATATTGCCCACTTTTGGGTGTCAAACCACTTTACACTTTACCCTCCGATCATTGGGTCTGATCAATCTTTGACAGATATCTGACAACAAACACACTGTCAGACAGAGATGCACACTCAGGAGCAAGCACAATTTCCACTCCCTGGGGAATTTTCAAATCAAATACTGGCTCCTGGCAGTTTTAGGGTTAATTTCACTAGAGTAATGCCATTGCTCTCACTGTACCCCGTCTACTCCTGGGTGGAGAGAAGCAAAGTGAGTAATGCACCTTGCCTGATAAAACAACTCTAAGATATGTGCTACTTCCAGTGTTGTTGCTGTTAGCAGCAGGCATTTGCTCTAACAGCATATTGGAGCGCTAGAGCCAATCAAGAATGAACTGTTATTATGATAAGGTATCATTGATTCACTCTCTGTCTTTGGTATCTTGCAATGGTAAATGAAGATAATCATGTGAGACAGGGGGGGGGAAAAGTGCAGAGGCATTGTAAGGAGCTGAAATATGAAGAGCAGGAGCATGAAGAAGAACTAATTTGTGCCCATGCATTAGAAACAAGGCTAAAATCAACAAAACAGTTTTTAAGCAAATGGCGAGAAAAATCATCAGCACACTATGTTAATTAATTGCTTCCCTGATCTTCATTATACTGGTTTAAAAAAAAAAGTTAAAACAATTTCCTCTGTGAGCATGCAGGGTTTTGTTTTGTTTTGGTTTATTTCTTTTGTTGCTGAATAAATAAATAGTATGTGTGGTTGAAATGTCTCATTTTGTCATTTTTTCCAACTTTGGCCTTGTTTTCTCATACACAGTCATATTTGCCTATGTTTGACCCGTAAACTGGAATGGCATGGCATGATTATGCAGATTAGACTTCCAGACTTCTTACCATGGACCTTTTTTTTCCCTTTCACACATCTGCCCCTCAGTGTTATTCAGTTCCTTTTTACATCTGCCCCTCAGTGTTATTCAGTTCCTTTCTACATCTGCCCCTCAGTGCTATTCATTTCCTTTCTACATCTGCCCATCAGTGCTTTTCCTTTCCTTTCTACATCCGCCCCTCAGTGCTTTTCATTTCCTTTCATACATCTGCCCCACAGTGTTATTCATTGCCTTTCTACATCTGCCCCTTGTGTTATTCATTGCCTTTCTACATCCGCCCCTCAGTGTTATTCATTGCCTTTCTACATCCGCCCCTCAGTGTTATTCATTTCCTTTCTACATCCGCCCCTCAGTGTTATTCATTGCCTTTCTTCATCTGCCCCTCAGTGTTATTCATTGCCTTTCTACATCCGCCCCTCAGTGTTATTCATTGCCTTTCTACATCTGCCCCTCAGTGTTATTCATTTCCTTTCTACATCTGCCCCTCAGTGCTATTCATTTCCTTTCTACATCTGCCCCTCAGTGCTTTTTATTTCCTTTCCTTTCTACATCTGCCCCTCAGTGCTATTCATTTCCTTTCTACATCTGCCCCTCAGTGCTTTTTATTTCCTTTCCTTACTACATCCGCCCCTCAGTGCTTTTCCTTTCCTTTCCTTTCTACATCTGCCCCTCAGTGTTATTCATTTCCTTTCTACATCTGCCCCACAGTGTTATTCATTGCCTTTCTACATCTGCCCCTCAGTGTTATTCATTGCCTTTCTACATCCGCCCCTCAGTGTTATTCATTGCCTTTCTACATCCGCCCCTCAGTGTTATTCATTTCCTTTCTACATCTGCCACTCAGTGCTATTCATTTCCTTTCTACATCTGCCCCTCAGTGCTTTTCATTTCCTTTCTACATCTGCCCCTCAGTGTTATTCAGTTCCTTTCTACATCTGCCCCTCAGTGTTATTCAGTTCCTTTCTACATCTGCCCCTCAGTGCTTTTTATTTCCTTTCTACATCTGCCCCTCAGTGCTTTTTATTTCCTTTCTACATCTGCCCCTCAGTGTTATTCAGTTCCTTTCTACATCTGCCCCTCAGTGTTATTCAGTTCCTTTTTACATCTGCCCCTCAGTGTTATTCAGTTCCTTTCTACATCTGCCCCTCAGTGCTTTTTATTTCCTTTCTACATCTGCCCCTCAGTGCTTTTTATTTCCTTTCTACATCTGCCCCTCAGTGTTATTCATTTCCTTTCTACATCTGCCCCTCAGTGTTTTCCTTTCCTTTCTACATCTGCCCCTCAGTGTTATTCAGTTCCTTTCTACATCTGCCCCTCAGTGTTATTCAGTTTCTTTCTACATCTGCCCCTCAGTGTTATTCCTTTCCTTTCTACATCTGCCCCTCAGTGCTATTCATTTCCTTTCTACATCTGCCCCTCAGTGTTTTCCTTTCCTTTCTACATCTGCCCCTCAGTGTTATTCAGTTCCTTTCTACATCTGCCCCTCAGTGTTATTCAGTTCCTTTCTACATCTGCCCCTCAGTGTTATTCAGTTCCTTTCTACATCTGCCCCTCAGTGCTTTTCATTTCCTTTCTACATCTGCCCCTCAGTGTTTTCCTTTCCTTTCTACATCCGCCCCTCAGTGTTATTCATTTCCTTTCTACATCTGCCCCTCAGTGTTATTCATTTCCTTTCTACATCTGCCCCTCAGTGTTTTCCTTTCCTTTCTACATCCGCCCCTCAGTGTTATTCAGTTCCTTTCTACATCTGCCCCTCAGTGTTATTCAGTTCCTTTCTACATCTGCCCCTCAGTGTTATTCATTTCCTTTCTACATCTGCCCCTCAGTGCTTTTCATTTCCTTTCTACATCTGCCCCTCAGTGTTATTCAGTTCCTTTCTACATCTGCCCCTCAGTGTTATTCATTTCCTTTCTACATCCGCCCCTCAGTGTTATTCATTTCCTTTCTACATCTGCCCCTCAGTGCTTTTTATTTCCTTTCATACATTTGCCCCACCGATTTTTACATTTCCCCATAACTCCCAAATGAAATTTCTTGTGCTCTGTCGTTTCCGTTCAAGAGTTTCACAGCTTTTATCATTGCATCAGGCCTTGGGCATGATGGACGCATTTCCCTCAGTGAAGGATACTCAGTTTTGAAGTTGAAAAGAATAGAAAGTTTTAAGTAATGAAATTATGTATAAGAATAGAAGAACTCTACCTTCCCAATGCAGTAGGATTCACATGAAAAGGAAAAAGCAGCAGTCAGTGTTCCTCTGATGATGAGGGCAATGAAAAACTCCAGCTGTCTGTTGCACTAAGAGCTTAGTTAGGCCCCCCCCCCCCCCCCCCCCCCTCCCCATCCCCCCCCTCCATCCCCATCCCATCCCCCCTCATCCCATTCCCCCCCCCCCCCCCCCCCATCCCATCCCCCTCCTCCCCCCCATCCCTCCCTTAAAAAAAAGTTGTGGTCTGGTGATATGGAAAAAAAGGGTAGGTCGGTCTTAACTTTTTTCATTTAAAATTTTTTTGTTTTTGAAGACGCCAGATTAAACATGAATGAAGTATTTCTTTTGATGAAAATGCTTTTCAAAACGTAAATATTTCATTCCCCAAGCGCTCACAGGGCAGGGAAGATGGGCAGCATGTCGTCTGTTAATTAATGTCAATTAATTTTTTATTGTCTTCTTTTTTGTGTGTGATCTTTAAAAAAGTTTAGGGCTGGTAGAAAAAATAGGTTTGGTCAGGTTACTGAAACCACAACTTTTCTGTTTGTTTGGGGCCTCATTTTGTTTGCAATCAGTGTTCACCAGTGTTTGAGCCAGTGGCCAATGTGCTATTGAATGATTCACTGTGTTTCTCCATTGTATACCCCAGTTTTCATCTTCAAATAAGTGAGCTCATACAGAGGGGTGGGATGGGGTGGGAATTTAATACACAACATGAAAAAGTGGCCAAATGGTAGCTGTGATTTTTGGCAGTTCCTTGCATATTGTGACTGGGGCCTTTAACTAGTTAAGACTGCACAGATCCCAGAGTTTCATCTTTGTGCAGAGTGCTCAGCTTGCATCGCCTCTCGTCACCCAAGAATAAAACTGGTTACCTGTGAGAACTGCAAGAGAGAATGTTGAAAGCCTACCATGCTTGGCATGTTCATCAGAAGCCGGGTAGCAAGTTTCCCAGGGTGTTGAGATGGTGTTGGGACAACCATGAGAGTAGCTCAATGACCAGGGAGTAAAAATGGGCAGTTTGAGCACCCCTCAGGGGGGTGAAAGGTCACCACATACAAAGCTAGCACCTCTACCTGTCACTACAGATTTTGAAGGACATCACTGGGTTATTGGCTGAGTGAGGCTTAGCAACAGTGGGAAGCCATGCCAATTACTGGCTTAGTTTCCTGTCCAATTATCCCTAGTGCACCCAACACTGGAATAAGTGAATACATTATGAGTTAATTGACTCTAATAGGCGAGCACCACTAATTAGGGCAATATGCTTTCAAATGCCAGTCTTTCATTGCGTGACCAGTTCTGCTATAGCATGCAAGCATGGTGGTCTGGAGAGAGCAGGAATAAACATCTGCTTCCTGGCATTTCTAGAGCTAGAAGCACTAAAAGCTTTCATGGAACATAGACTGTGTGAGTTTGAAAGTCCATCATAAAGTGTATCCACACAGCCAATTTTACCCTTAGACTAGGTGAGCCTTCAGTTTTATTTATTGGTTTCTTGATACCAGCATGAGACAAAAATAAATGCACCATTTTGTGATCAATGCTTTAAGATTTTACATTTCAGGATACATTTACAGTTTGTTTGTCTCCACAGAATTATGTATATGTGTTGAATTTTTATCATACTGCATGTATCTATGACTGTAAAAAGAAAACTGTATTGAGTATGGCCTCACAGTACATGAACATTGAAAATAGTATTCGCCAGTTGTGGTTATTGTAGACTATTTCTGTGTTGATTTATTGGTATTCATGTTGTAGAATGAGCTTTCAATGCATCTGTAGTGTACATACCAAGCACACAGCCCAGTGTTTAGTGTTGTTGTTGGCCCTACAATGCATGTGTAGTGTGCATACCAAGTATGCAGTCGAGTGTTTAGTGTTGTAGTTGGCTCTACAATGCATCTGTAGTGTACATACCAAGCACACAGCCCAGTGTTTAGTGTTGTTGTTGGCCCTACAATGCATGTGTAGTGTGCATACCAAGTATACAGTCGAGTGTTTAGTGTTGTAGTTGGCCCTACAATGCATGTGTAGTGTACATGCCAAGCATACAGTCCAGTCTGTAGTGTTGTAGTTGGCCCTACAATGCATGTGTAGTGTACATGCCAAGCATACAGTCCAGTCTGTAGTGTTGTAGTTGGCCCTACAATGCATGTGTAGTGTACATGCCAAGCACACAGTCCAGTGTTTAGTGTTGTAGTTGGCCCTACAATGCATGTGTAGTGTACATGCCAAGCACACAGTCCAGTGTGTAGTGTTGTAGTTGGCCCTACAATGCATGTGTAGTGTACATGCCAAGTATACAGTGTTTAGTGTTGTAGTTGGCTGTCACTGTGTACTTTCTTTGAGTTCTCAGTGTGGCTGCCCACCTTGGTTGTCATAGCAACTGTCACTGTGCTGTTTCACCATGGTCAATACACCTGATGGTAAGTACATGTAGAATCCACATTTCTTTGTGTTTTCCATGCACTCATTTTGCTATTTGTACACACAAAGTTTCTTTAAAATTATTTACAGACTCTTGTTTTGAGAAGAGTTAATCTTTCATTATCACAATGGAATCTTAAATTTGTTCTTTCAAAGTAGTAAGTGTCACAGTGATCTTTTTAACTCTTAAGTTTGAAGTAAGTGTAGGCTATACCTGCTTAATTCTGTATGAATATTGTATCAGTATCAGCCAGTGTTTAATCTGTGTGAAAATGAAAGTTTCTAGATACCTTTATTGAAAGAAATCATAATGTGTCAGTACCAGCTGGTGTGTTAATATTTGTAAGTAGAAAATCTCTAGTAGTAGTAGTAGTCTCTATTAACCTGTGTCTCATTAAACAAGTAGGAAATCACAGGGAGTCGGTGCTTACATTTAGTGTTGTCCATTTACTAAAGCTTGCCTGCTCATGCTAGTTTGCCATATTTGAAGTATAGACAAGTATATATACTTACAGTAGCCTATCTTAGTTTCCAGGCATTGTCATTGTGATGTTTTCATATTAAATTTTGACCAAAAAGTTTTTTTAAGATCTCCAGCAAGGACAATTACTGTTTCCCTAACATAGACATTCTGATGTGTTTAAGTGGTGATATTGTTACAACTACAACACTACTTTGACACTGATTATGCTATTGATCTTTGCTTTTAAGCACCATGTTATATAACTAGAAAACTGGACAGACATTCTCCATCAGAGAAGGAAGGGGTAGTTTCCTTAACAGGCGGTTGCAATATGTCAGGAGAAGACAACAAACATGGGTGGTTACTTTCGACTGACCAATCAAACCCATGGAACTAACAGCTGTCTACTAGGGTCAGAAAACCAATGGGCAGCTGCCTCATCCAAGATCTGTAATCACAACCCCTCACAAGTTGTCTCCCTTCGCTTGCCGTTTCACGTCAGTGCGCGTAAAAGGCTTCGGTTTTACATCCCGCATATGAGTGAGTCTCTAAACGTCAAATGGCCAACTGGTACATTTTTAAAATGGTATTTACACCAATAACTAATTAACCTACATGCTTCTTTTGCAGGTGTGTAAAGTCACAAATGGTCAAATAGATAGTTTTTATGCAGTTTCCATTGTTACTGTTTGTGCGATAGTGAATAAATAGATTTAAAGGTAAAATTTCCAGGAAAACAGACTTCAAAACGTTACACGACACACAGTGCCTCACATTACCTAAAATAACAGGAACAGAATCGCTCTTAAATTGAAACCCAATTGTTGTTTCAGGAAATAAAGTGTTGTCTTCAATAATTTGCCAGATATCAGGATTTCCATTTTTATATTCTTTGACTTTGAACGCCAGAAACTTCGTGAATACAAGCGTAACAGACTTTGTCGACAGCAGAGTCTGTAAACCGAAAATTGCTACCGGCAAACCACATAATTATTTTCACTGAAAATTTTCCATCGGTTGGGTATTGCAACAAAGAGTTAGTGTGTGAAATATAACAAGTTAGAATGCTTTTATTCACAACTGCCACCGACTTTTGTTTTTGGCAAAAATCCTTGGTCAGTTCGACCGTTTTTAATTTTTTTCAAATTTATCCAAAAAAATGTGTGATTCTGAATTTTCTTCGATCTGCAATTTATAACCGCAACAGACCAGTTAATACTGGATTTATTGCGACCGAGTTTAATTTTCTACATGGATATTCTAAAATGTGGTAAGTGTTTGAATCTTTCTCCTTTGGTATTAATTTTTGGTTACGCTTGTGGGGTTTGGACAGATTGTTCGCTCTTACCCTGTTCTGGGTATGTTTATATATGCTGTTAGGAGCCTTTTTGAGCCGAAATGAACGATTCACGGTTTAAATATTTGCTTTTCAACAAGACGTGTGTGCGATGTCAAGTTTGGGCTGAGTAGATTGCAACAGGTTTAGATTGACTATAAAAAATGTCATGGATGAAAATACAAGATCATTACGTCCGCGGCTACACGAAGCTCGCATTTGGTTGGTTTCTTCTAAACAATCGTCCTTCGAAGTTTCTCATTGGATCAAGTTGAAACTTTACAACTCATTAGAGGAAAGATTGCTCTTTCGTTCGGTGTATGTTTGAACTTCCGACGAAAATCGAAAGACGAGTTATTGATGAAAGTTTGAATACCAACTTGTGAACTTTACACAGCTCCTAAGCACACATTTCTCAATAAACTATCTTTTTGAGTTAGGTACACACAGTTAAAGTGTCAGTCTTTATAATAATACCAAAATAGTGACAATTCAAGCACTTTTTTGAAACTGGGTTTTTGTAACGTTTTTGCCACGACGTTTAGAGACTTACTCATATACATTCACTGGCTTCACTTCGAGGTAAAGACAGTGGTTTTACATGACATCCTCTCACTCATATCTGGATCTCAAATAATATCATACCCTGGTGACTGAGTGAGGGGATCGATTTTGTACTACAAAGAAAGGGAGGAGGGATGCATGAAAGTATATGGAGTCTGTTGGCCAAAATTTGCCGTCAGCGCCTTACAACAGATACATCTACAGAGAGCCGGATGCCAGGGCGATTTTGCCTCCCGAGGGAGTACTGTAACTTGATGCTGGCTGACTAACTTCCCATTGACTGACAGCATATATCACTCTGCAGCACAACACTTTCAAACGGGTGACAGGGGCACTACGTGTTTATTTATTTTGCGGATCAAAACAAACCGCTTTCTTCTGTATAAATGTAGAACATACCGCATGCAGCTGTCTACATGTATTTGGAAATTAAGGTGAGCAGGGAAACGTACCCTGCAAAATGAGGAAGAATGATAATGATTACGAGGCAAGCGGAATCCCGAGATGATGCCTGTGTCTTTGTGGACGTCTGTCAGTGTATGTAGACGTTCGCGTTTTTCTCTTACCATCAATAAAGGATGTTTTCTTTGTCCAGCTTATCAATGATGTTTGTCTTGTCTATTTGTTTTCTCTTCTCCCTCCCTTCCTCCCTCCCTCCCTCCCTCCCTCCCTCCCTCCCTCCCTCCCTCCCTCCCTCCCTCCCTCCCTCCCTCCCTCCCTCCCTCCCTCCCCTCCCTCCCTCCCTCCTCTCCCTCCCTCCCTCCCTCTCTTCCTCTCTCCCTCCCTTCCTCTCCCTCCCCTCCCTTCCCTCCCCTCCCCTCCCCTCCCCTCCCCTCCCCTCCCCTCCCCTCCCCTCCCCTCCCTCCCCTCCCCTCCCCTCCCCTCCCCTCCCCTCCCCTCCCCTCCCCTCCCCTCCTCTCCCCTCCCCCCCCCCTCTCTCTCTCTCTCTCTCTCTCTCTCTCTCTCTCTCTCTCTCTCTCTCTCTCCTCTCTCTCTCCTCCCTCCCTCCTCCCTCTCTCCCTCTCTCCCTCTCTTCCCTCTCTCCCTCTCTCCCTCTCTTCCCTCTCTCCCTCCCCTCCCCTCCCCTCCCCTCCCCTCCTCTCCCTCCCCTCCCCTCCCCTCCCCTCCCCTCCCCTCCCCTCCCCTCACCTCCCCTCCCCTCCCCTCCCCTCCCCTCCCCTCCCCGCCCTCCCCTCCCCTCCCCCCCTCCCCTCCCCTCCCCTCCCCTCCCCTCCCCTCCCCTCCCCTCCCCTCTCCTCCCTCTCTCTCTCTCTCTCTCTCTCTTCTCTCTCCTACTCTCTCTCTCTCTCTCTCTCTCTCTCTCTCTCTCTCTCTCTCCCTCCCCCCCTCCCTCCCTCCCTCCCCCCTCCCTCCCTCCTTCCCTCCCTCCCTTCCTACCGCGTCTCCCTATGCGATTTGTAAAAGGCGATATAGGGAAATCGAAACGACTTCACCTTACTACTAAGACTGATAGGCTGTCAACCCCATTCATTCATTCATTCGTTCATTCATTCATTTATTCATTCATTCTCTCTCTGCGACGTCTGGCAAAAACAAGGAGTACATGTATGCGATTACTGTGGTCCGTGGAAAGTTCCCAATGCTTGCTGGATCATTTGCCATTTGAGAGTGTTTGCTCTACGTCACAATAGCTACATTCACTGTTAACGTTAGGCACACATCCCAGTCCACTGTGATTACACTCATATTATCAATACTTGATCACATGCATCACTATGTAAAATCTTAGGCGAGATCCCATGTGCGTTTGAGAGGCAACCATGTATGTTGTATGGGGTGTGATTAGTACGGTATGCCGATAAATTTTATGGCCTTTCCGATTTGAGACAAAAATCAGAAAACAAACAGCAGAGTACTCTGCAAGCCCTTTACGGGTAACGGGTACCTGGGTAGCAACAGGTTTTGTAGTAAGCTTTTGTGACGAGCGACTTTTGTAGACCTCTGTGACCTGAGCATGTTCTGTCCATGTGCTGTCAACCGCAGCAAAAGCACTGGCCTCACTGATTCCCAATCTACCCAGCCCCCACCCTGTTCCTCTCTGCTCAGGTACCCACCCTCCCGAAACCAACCCTCCAGCCCCTCTTTTAAAACCATGTCCACCCATTCCCCAGTCCTCATCCCCCCCCCCCATTCTTTTCCATTCCCGCGCTGCTGTGGGGGTGGCAGCGATGGCTTTTGTGAGGTTTTGGCGTAGTTTTGTTGGACCTGAGCACTCGAAGCTCCCTGGGCCAGTGGTGTCTGAAAGCCTGGCATGCTAGTCAGACGAGATCTTCACGAGAGGTCGTCTGTGGTTCTCTTTTTTTCCTTCTCGTTTTGAGGAATTCTGTGAAGTGTACTTTTGTCCTCTGGTCTGAAATGACAGTATCTGACTGGAGTTCCCGCGGAGCAATTCTCAAGGACATCGTTGGAGCATTTTGAGTGTTGTGTTACCTAAGTGTGCTGGTTGGATCACGCCAGCACTTTTCACTCCCATCTCTTCAGGGATATGGGGAGCAGCTGTCCAGTTGCATTGCCTCTGTCTGGAATAGTCTCTTTGGCTGCCGAGAATGCGTCTTATAGCCAGGCAAGAACTTCCTGACCACTTCATCTGTGCCCAAGATCGTCTGCTGGTAACTTCGTCGGTGTTGGACGAGTGCTTATTCAATTGACTCCTTTTGCCCTTTTTTCTCGACTCGACTTGCAGTCGTGGTACTTTCACAGATTGTCTCCCGGAGCTCCAGTAGAATTGCCCATGCACAGCAGGCAGTTTTGAACTTCTTAGAGAAACTGCTGAAGTCAGTCCTTAAAGTTGCCATTCTGACGCGCAGGATCGCTCAACAAAGGTATTCGTTTTGGATTATCTCACCAAATACCATCGGCAACGGTCTTTGATCTCACTGCGTCAAATCGCCTGCAACGATGCTGTAATGTTCCTTCTTACCAAAGAAACATGCATAACAGTTGTATCGTACCACTGAAAAGCTCGGTAATGATTTTGCAAGTGGTACCATCCATTGATGCAAACTGAAGAATCGATTAATCTTTTCTCGGGAAAGTATTCTGTAATTTTGTTACATTTTTTCAGAACTAGTTCTCCGGGTAGGAAGAGCATAGGGAAAAAAAGTTTGAAACAAGACGCAAGCTGTGATTTGTTTTGCGAATAATGTACAAACCCTGTGTTGGGCCATTCCAGCGACCATGTCATTGTATAAGCTGAACATACAACATAAGAAGCAAAATCCTCAAGTCAGGGTGTCCAACACATTGCGCGCCAGGCGTTAAAACTCCCTTGGCTCTGTATCTTCATCGACAAGGGCTGGTAACAGGTGACACTGATGACCTGCAGGATCGGGGACAGAACGGACAGACTGGTTCGATCATTTTGTCTTCTGGTCGATAGTCACGCGTCACCTGCCAGGGAGGACAACTGACTTTGATCTCGGCGAGCATCTCAAGCAGGCCTCTGCGTGCAACATGGCGTGACTGGTGCATATTTCAACACTTTGGCGCCGAAAACGCCGGGCTGGCCAAGCCGGGGACTGTTATATGCGTGGTGATTGGGACACAATGCGTGGTATTGATGACCTGTGGACTAAGGAATCCAGGCCAGCTTCAACGCCGCTAGTTTTCACCAGCTGCCGTCGATCTGCATTGCAGTTGCAGCGTGCTGAGGCTTCGCGTTCTGAAGAGTTAGCAAGAAAGAGGCCTGATTGTTTTATGTCTCCTGCAGGTGAGGACGTTCATGCCTCATTAGCGGGACGCGTGGGGGTATCGTCTCCGGAATAGAGGACATCAGTGTGGTTCGTAGAAGACAGGAGTGGAGGTTCCAGATGAAGCGGCCATTGAGGACATCGACACGTGCTGCCGTAAAATAAATGTTAATGTGAAATGCTGCGACAGTGCTGAGTCTGGTTTTAAACCGCCTGAGAACCAGAGGATGTTTGCAGTCGTTGCGTGAGTTGGAAATGTGTACATGTATTGACCAGTGTCGTGTTGCTACTTCTGCCAGGTATTTCTCGCACAGGCCTTACGTATGGAGGGACGTCGATTGTTGCTGACAAGTTCTTTGAAGAATACAGAACAGAAGAATTAGGCCAGGCTGAAAGGAATATATGCGTGTTCCTAATACCCACCATGTGGTAATGAATTGTTTTAACAGGGTGTGCTTTGTACAGGACTGAAATGGACTGATTCAGCTTTGGACGCAGATGATTATCAACATACACAAATGATCAGAGTGCTTCGTGGAGTACCGGTACCCTATTAGAACGTCAACTCTCTAACTGTGCGTGTTAGATATCTGCCAATAATAATTTTTCCATTTCCATCTAACGCATTGGATAAACGTTCATCTCGCAGCTGTGACGACAAGAAAGGAAACAACGACCTTGATGAGTGGACATAGAGACTGAAATGAGAGACGTGTCCTCTGTGGATGTTCCTCAACCCACTCTCACCGGCGCTGCACACCAGGCCTGCTCCGTGCGATGCGACCGTTGTGGGCATTGTCCATCTGTCCTCACTTGAGTGTACACGGATTACATCGAGTTTGACTGTCGTAGCTTAGCTCAAACTCTCCTTCCGGAGTGTACCTGTGAGGTTTTGCTGATTGAAGCAGCTGTTGTGATCCAAGGAGAGACCCCTGACACATCTTCTGCCAATGGAGGCCCTCAGTGGAAGCTCCACTTTTTCACCCACGCCACCCGGCAAAGGCGAAAACCCTGACGGTAAACACTGCAACACTTGCTTTTGTAGACTGTCTTTTTTTCTATACTATCTCTAGACCCAGGTGATGTTTTGATGTAATTATTATTTTTTTTTTTGCTTTGCTTTAAAAAAATATTTTATTTCAATAAGAAATAGAAATACATTACCAGGGAAACATACACGTCGCTATGAGTCATTGGTGCCAATACTGTACATCAAGCAGTTTTGCACACAGGCAACAAGACCTAACAAGAAAAATAATGATGTAATCAATTTATATTAGTACTTTTTGAATGAAACTGTCACCTTGTCTAATCTGGAGTAGCACAATATACGCTCTTGTTGGTTATGAAGTGTTTGTCAGGAGTCCCCGATATTTATATAGTTTTGCGTACATTACACAGCGTTATCCCTGAAACACTTGACTGCCATCACAAGCAGCTGAAACGTATCTGAGGAGGCGACATCTTTTCTGGAATATTGCAACCTTGCCGACACAGTGAGAGTGTGACATCTCGAAATTTGAAGCGAATGAATATAACGACTGTGAATGATGCAATGGCGAGGTTGGTCGGGGTTTAAGAGGATGAAATTAGGAATTGGGAGGAGGTGGTAAGGGGGGGGGGGGGGGGGGGGTGTGTGTGTATAAGATGTAGAATGGGGCGTATGGTTAGTGATGGGGGAGAAGTGAGAAGAGGCCGAGAGAAAGGAACAACATAAATCCAGTCCCCGCTTGCCTGGAGTAGCTAAAATGCAACATTATCAACAATAAAAGCAGACAATACTGGACAGGCAGATATTTTCACGCACACACACACTCATACTCACACACACACACGCACACACACACACACACACGCTCAGAGAGAGAGAGAGAGAGTAAGCCCAATGCCCACCTTTCTCCTGTAATGTGGTGAACCAAATTGTTTATTAATTACAATCTGTCTGAAAACAAAAGTTGCATTCTTTGCATCTGTAAAGGTTCATTTGATAGTGTAAGCTGTATCCAATGCAACGCGTACAATAAAACTGTGTACCCATTAAGTCACATTCGAGTGCATTTTGTGCTTCATTTTACTGGCATGTAACATTACGTAGATATGTATCAGCTTACCAACTGAGCAGTTGCAAATGTGGAAAGCAAAGACGTGGTTGTGTACAACCCTGTCCTTTTTGACTCACATGCGAAGCAAAAGTGAGTCTATGTACTGAGCCGTGTCGTCCGTCCGTCCGGGCGGGCGTCCGTCCGGGCGGGCGTCCGTCCGTAAAAAACTTAAACGTTGGATTTTTCTCGGAGACTATTAAGTCTATCAACACCAAATGTGGCATGATGGTGTATGATGACAAGGCCTCAAAAAACATACATAGTGACTTGACCTTGCTTCAAGGTCAAGGTCACAGGAGCCATAAATGTGGTCTCAAAAACAGTCATTTTTCACATTTTCCCAATTTTCTCCCACGTTATTGAGAATGGCGACCTTAGCTACAAGTGGTATATAGGTCAAAGCAAGCCCTATCTTTTGATACCAGTTTGGTTGACCTTGCTTCAAGGTCAAGGTCACAGGAGCTCTTCAAAGTTGGATTGTATACATATTTTGAAGTGACCTTGACCCTGAACTATGGAAGATAACTGTTTCAAACTTAATAATTATGTGGGGCACATGTTATACTTTCATCATGAGACACATTTGGTCACATATCATCAAGGTCAAGGTCACTTTGACCCTTATGAAATGTGACCAAAATGGGGTAGTGAACCACTAAAAGTGACTATATCTCATGGTAGAAAGTGCCAATAAGCACCATTGTGCTTCCTATGTCTTGAATTAACAGCTTTGTGTTGCATGACCTTGGATGACCTTGACCTTGGGTCAAGGTCACATGTATTTTGGTAGGAAAAATGTGTAGAGCATTTCTTTGTGTATGATGTCATTGGTAGGTTTAGTTGTTTGACCTTGACCTTGAAGGTCACCTGAAGGTCAAGGTCATATAAAGGTCAAGGTCAAGCATGTGAGTCGTATGGGCATTGCCCTTCTTGTTTGCTATGCAAGCATCGACTGTGATAACGTACTTTGTTGTTCAGCGCCATTCTGTGAGTAATTGAGCGAGTAGGAAGAAAGAATTGCACGCCGTATTAATTACCGGGGTAACGACGTGCACGTGTGCGCTGTTAGTCTTGCATGCTGCAGTATTGATTCGGAACGCTCTACACCTAGTGCGCCCAATTGAGTGTGTTACCTTTGTCTCTCTTTGTCTGTCTGCCTCTCTGTCTTTGTCTCTTGCCCTCTTGCCTCGTATGTGTCTGCCGGAGTACAGGAGAATGTGTGTGCACATGTGTCTGTGTCTGTGTGTGCGCGCGCGCGCGTGTATTTATATGTGTGCATGTGTTTGTGTGTGTATTTGTGCGTGTTCGTGTGTGTCTGTGTGTGGTGTGTGTGGGTGCACGCTTGCGCTTCCAGAGGCATATGGCGTCAACATGTTGAACCCTTTCTTCTCTACACACCTAAGTGGTTTTGATATGACCTGCACCAATCTTGCACCACTTCATATCACCTTGGACCAGAAACAGCAACTATATATACTGCCCACTAATTGATATGACCTGCACCAATCTTGCACCACTTCATATCACCTTGGACCAGAAACAGCAACTATATATACTGCCCACTAATTGATATGACCTGCACCAATCTTGCACCACTTCATATCACCTTGGACCAGAAACAGCAACTATATATATACCGCCCACTAACACGACCAGCAGCGTCCCCCACTTACGTGTGTATTGATCCTCCAAGCATTCATGGTTTTTGCCAGTGCCACATGAAATATTTATTGCTGTATTGTGATAGGTTGTGTGTTCAGCATGGTTCATTCACCGCCCGCCTCTCTGCCCTTCTGCATGCTGTCCCGCCGCGGATGCGAGAAAGAAAAAGACTCACCGCGTCTCCCCTCGTGATAAGTCAACGGCGAATGACTTTGGCAAATAGAGTCTTTACTTTCTTGTACTCCTACCAGCACCAATGATTTGGACAGTCATAAGCCTTTCATAGCCGGCAAAGGCTGGTAGTTCGTAGAGCCTGTTCCATTCACCCAATCACCCACTCACCCATCCTTGCATGCATCATCCATCCATCCATCCATCCATCCATCCATCCACTCTCTCATCCATCCACTCTCTCATCCATCCATCCCACCATCTATCCACCCATTCACCCACCCATCCATCTCATACATGCTAGTGGATTTTATGATGGGGAAGTGCTCGCTTAATTCTATATCTGTAGCTGCGTTGCCCTCCACTACTGAAAGAAAGAAGAAAAAAAAACCAACTAGGATATTTGCTTCTTGCATGCCGACTCAACATCCACACCATGTCCGAGATGTCATGATTTTAACTGACCTAGCTTGTTTCCTTTCTCATATTCTACGTATCTATAGATCTGGTGGATTCATACAACCAAATCTAAAATAAGATAATACTAATGTGTCTAATGCTGCAGTAGTAATAATTATCATTGCATCTTTTAATTCCGGTGATGTCTAATTTTGCCTTATGGTTGAAACTGCTACATTTCTGATGACATTTTCTCTACATCTTTTATGTGAGCGTAGGAGGCTAGGTTTATTTATATATAATCTACCTCAGTGTCGTGCTGCATCATTTTCCCTGCAAACTGTATCTCAGGCGTCCCAGCATGATAATTGGTCTAAATGCATTATCTGGGAATACATGTATCTGCATCTGGCACCGGCATAACTGTGCATTTACTTTCACTAAGGGCTACTTTCAGTGTCTCAAATCTGCTACTTGAAGCAGTCTGCATCAAGTCGTGGTACGTTGACATTAGATCGCAGTGGGACACGGACGTTTTTCTCCTGGAGACCGTGAGCGCTCGAGTGTGTCGAACACACACAGGGAGACTCGCCTTTCTCTCCCGAGCAATGGCGGGCGGGTTACCGCGGCGTGCCCTGCTGGAATGCGTCAGAGCGCTTTGCTTGCTGCCTGGGTTTCTATGCTGGAAGCTGGCATAGTCCTCTTCTGGCATCGTCTGCTCACAGCACCTTTCCTTCTCCGTGCACTCAGTGTGTATCTATGTTCCTTGTTGATGATGAGTATGTAGACTGTTCGAGACCATTCACGCCAAACCGTGGCGAGACACGCACTGCATGCATCTCCCAAGCCCGGGAGCAGCAGGATTACTTAGGACTTCACCGGTGATCTGCATATTGCTCCAAGGTTATCAAGCATTCTGTATGGAGTGTATGCAGCCCCTGGGGAACGGAGCATAGAAGCCAGTGTGAGGACTGTGTGATTCTCGCCCACCTGCTGCTGGTGACTATTCATCCTTGGCCCCTCATTATCCATTGTTGGTGGGCAGGCCCAGGCTTTCTGAGGTGTTGTGTTTCTACTAGTGATGCTGTGGGGGAAGGCATCCTCTGTGTGCTGTGAGCAGATGATGGCTGGATGAACTGGAAGAACAACAGAAGACATACCTGGGCACGGTACTCTGTGTGGGCGACCTTTCTTCTCTGCACACCTGATCATACCTGAACAGTTGCACTGGCACGATGCATTCAGGGGGTGAGAGGCTGAACATCCTGAGGACAACAGAGCTCGTGCACATTTCTTAAAAAAATGGATGGAGGTAGGTTTATTCGCAAGCGATCAAAAGTTGGTTCTTTGTCGTGGAAGCTGGTGAAGTTGTATTTGGGAATGCCTCTCAAATTCATCAGCCACATTTGTGTCACTTGCAGTCAACGTGATTTTAAGGCAGTAGGCCTACTGGTCGATGAAAACAACTGTTGTGGCTCAGGCCTGCTGAAAAGGTCATTATTTGGGCGACAGCCGACGTTGAATAGTGATTTAGGGTATTTAAGTACACACGGAATCACCATGAAATGCAGCCGATATTGGCCTGTGAGAAAAGCTCGGAATATTCCCTGTAAATTGCTTGTAACATCCTCTTCCACACCAGTGAATTAATGTGTATTTTCACACATTAGTCAATACCAAACGAAGTGTGTGATGCGATTTCATTCCAAATGAATCGAATGACTTGTTGTGCGTGAAAGTTCTTTTTGCAGCTATTATTTCTTGGAAATAGTTGTGCCATGAAATGTTTTGGAAATGTGACAATGGTGAAATAATTCAATAATACCCATTCATTCAAAAAATTAAATTGGGTAAACAACAGCTTTTATCTTCTAACTTGTAAAAGTTAAGATTATCACAAACAAGAATGTTGCTACTGATGTATAATTAGGACTATGACTTAAGACATTGCGCTAAAATACTCACATCCCCCTCCCTCCCTTGCTCTCTCTCTCTCCCTGCCCCCATCCCCCTTAATCTCTCTCTCGTATCTTAGTAGCTCTCTCTCTCGCTCTCGCTCTTTCCTCTCCTCGTCTCTTCCTCACTCTCTCTCTCTGTCCTCTCTCTCTCCTCTCTCTCTCTCTCATCTCTCTCGCTCTCTCGTGCTCTGCTCTCTCTCTCCCCTCCCTCCCCCCTCCCTCCCTCCCTCTCCTTCAGTCCTCCCCTCCCTCCCTCCCGTCTCCTCCTCCCCTCCCTCCCTCCCTCCTCCCTCCCTCCCTCCCTCCCTCCCTCCCTCCCTCCCTTCCTCCCCCTTCCCCCACTAGTTCCTTCCCCACCCGTCTCTCTCCAACTCCACCCACACCCTCGCTACTCTCATTCTCTCTTTCCCTTCATCCCCCTTTCACACAGCTCCCCCCCACCTCTTCTCTCTCTCTCTCTCTCTCTCTCTCTCTCTCTCTCTCTCTCTCTCCTCCTCTCTCTCTCTCTCAACATCCATGTGAAGTTTGCCTCAAGGCCTGAATGTAAGATATAGCACTACTGCTAATCACTCCTCTGTAAAATAAAGTTCGTTTCATTCGTTCGTTCGTTCTCTGTCTCTCTCCTCTCTATCTCACTGTGCCTCTCTCTGTCAATCTCTCCGTCTCTGATCTCCCTCTCTCTCTACTCCCTCCCTCTCTCTCGTCTCCACAGTCTTCTCACTGCGCCTCTCTCTCTCCCAACTCCCTCTCTCTCTTCCCTCTCAGTTCTCTCCCTCTCCTCCTCCTCTCACTCTCATCTCTCCTTCGTCTCTTCATCACTCCTCTCTCTCTCTCCTCTCTCTCTCCTTCTCTTACTCTCATCCTCTCCTTCGCTTCTCTCCCTCTCCGCTCCTCTCTCCTCGTCTATCCCCGTCCTCTTCCGCTCCTCCGCCACTCACTCTCTCTTCCTTCCCTCTCCTACTCCTATCTCTGATCTCCATCTTCTCTCCTCCCTCATCCTCTTCTCTCTGCCTCTCTCTCCTCTCGCCTCTTCATCCCTCTCTCTCTCTTCTCTCTATCTCTCTCTCTCTCTCTCTCTCTCTCTCTCTCTCTCTCTCTCTCACCCATCTATCCACACCCACCCACGCACACTCCTGCATCACATCATGTATACCTCATAAACCATGAACGTATCACCTCTTCAACTGTCCCTACCTGATTGTAAGAAGACAGATGACGTTTGTACAGGTCTTAAACATCCTCGTTGTCGTCGTCGTCATCATCATTGACGTCGTCGTCTTCGTAGTCTTCGTTGTCGTCATCATCATCGTCATCATCATCGTCATCACCACCACCACCCCACCACCACCCACCAACCACCACCACCACCACCACCACCACCACCACCCCACCATCATCATCATCATCATCATCATCATCATCATCATCATCATCATCATCATCATCATCATCATCATCATCATCATCATTAACACCGTCATCACCACTTCTTGCACTTTACGCAACCTTCGACTGAAGCATTCAATTAAAAGCGCACATTAAGTCACTTAAGTCATCCAAAAGTCTGTTGAAATGAGCAGGTCTTCATAACTGCTCGAAATTCTCCCCGAGACATGAACGCCAAAGCAACTCGGGCAACGAACTCCGCACCAGAAGATCAGACGACATGGAGTACTTCAGCCCAATTGAGTTCTTGACAGCAGGACCAGATGACTGGCCTGAAATATATCCAGAAGGTCTCAAACGTGGGTTCTTACTCTCTTACTTCTGAGAACTGAGCAGTAAGATGCAAGTGTATGACACGATGGGTCGTGTTTTGCTTGCAGTACCGATACAGGCGGTGGCTTTCTTGGCCTCGGTGGGAGGGTTCCTGATCCTGCTGCTTGTGCTCTTCCTCTACATCAACAAGGCACTGTGCTTCGCTCGCTGCGGTGGCCTGCCTTGCCTGGATCAGCAGTCCAAGAAGAACAAAAACAAGCTAGGTGAGTGATACGTCCATGTATATGTGTGTGTTTGCGTGCGTGTGTGTGTGTATGTGTGTGTGTGTGTGTGAGTGTGTGCTTGCGTGCGTGTGTGCGTGTTTGTTTGTGTGTGTGTGTGTGTGTGTGTGTGTGTGTGTGTGCGCGCGCGCTTTCGTGCGTGTGTGTGCGTGCGTATGAAAGTAGGTGTTTGAGTGCGCGCCGCGCGTGTTTGCTTCGAGGACCAACGTTTGCTCGCCCTCGCCAATAAACGAAGAATGCGAAAATGGACCACCACAGTGTCTGTTGACATGGGAAAAGGCACAGTCCGTCCTCTTTGGGAAAAGTTATGCAATGTAGATATCGAGTCGAGTTCTCATCTTCGGGCACCGCAATCGTAAAAATCCTTTTCACAACTCGACAAACTCCTCAATCTTCTCTCTCATCTCTCTGCTTTCTCTTGCTCTCATCTCTCTCTCTCTCTCTTTCGCTCTCCCTTTGTACATTGGATATACTACTGTGATACTTAGTATTATTTCCTCTTTCCCCCCCCCCCCCCCCCCCCCCCCCCCCCCAATTGTCCAGGATTGTTAAATCTTTATGAGCAAGAATAATTTGTAAGATAGAAATGCCATGCATTTCATCCTTGATAAATAGAAAATCAATCTCCCTCTCTCTCTCTCTCCCTCCCTCCCTCCCTCCCTCCTCCTCCCTCCCGCCCTCCCTCCCTCCCTTCCGTCCTCCCCCCCTCCGTTCGCTCCTCCCTCCCTCCCTCCCTCCCTCCCTCCTCCTCCGACCCTCCCTCCCTGCCCTCCCTCCCTCCCTCCCTCTGTCCTCTTTATAACCCACACCACCACCCCCACCCTTACTCTAACTGCCTCTGTTATATGTGCATTCCAACTCTGCTACCAGATCGACAAACCCGAGCATCCGATACTTTATTGCAAAGTCGCGGAGTTGCAATATCCAATGTTCAATGCAATGGGGAGGGATGAAAGCAGAGCAGGATGGTAATGTCCGTGCTATGGACTCCAGATGCCTCCCCGTGGATTTCCATGGCTTTGTCTTGTGCCTGCCTCCCGGCTTACTGCTGGAAATGGAAATCCTCTATCAGCATTCTGTGAACTAGGAACATATATTGTATTTGGTCACACTGACAATGATCCTGAAATACTCATCGATAATGTTCTCGCATTATAAAACATATCATATGTTTCTCTCGGAGTTTTTTTCACCTGGCTTGCCTTGACAAATTCATTCCCCTTGTATTTTGATTTTCTAATGACTTTCATGACGCCTGTGCTGTATTGATTCTGTTGAAACTCAATATCCGTTCAAACCATCTGTGACTGTCGTCGGTTTTCGATAGATGAGAGGTGTTGTGAGACCTGCACAAACACTGAATTTTCGTGTGAGATGGTCTCCATGTCCTGTTGAAGTCGTCCTTTTACATTGTATGAAAGATTGCGATGGTATTTAAAGTGTACGAACATCGGAGACTTGCTTTGCAGTAAAGTGTTATTGAGTCACCAGACAACACAGTGTGCTGATAATGACAAGTCATTGAATGTCATCTTCTTTTCCATAAAATATTTAGAGCGTTCATCGAGAAATTGTTAGTTACATTTTATATGCCCACACATACCCTCCTTTTGCTGAACTTTTTAACGATTCAAAGATTCAAAGATTCACATCATAATCTTCATCATCATGAATATCATCATCATCGTCGTTGTTGTCGTCGACGTCATCATATGCATGACTTTGTTCTCAGTCTAACAATTGATTCAAGATGAAAGGGACATCCATGGATATAGTCTATTGGCGTAATCATGACGGGGCCATCTCCTTCAAGTTGAAAACTTAAGAGAAGGAGATGGATTATGAAACGTAGAGAGAGATAGATATATATATATATATATATATATATATATATATATATATATATATAGAGAGAGAGAGAGAGAGAGAGAGAGAGAGAGAGAGAGAGAGAGAGAGAGAGAGAGAGAGAGAGTCCCCTTGCTGAACTTGACATTGCAGTAACACCCAGATGCCGATGGGAGGGCATTGTCTTCAAAGGGAGACAATTTGTTCTGCATCACTTTCTTGATGTGTTGACGATGGAACATCTGTGTCCAAGCCCAGAATTGGAGTCAAAGTACAGACGCATGCGCACATGCTGCGTGGGCATTTCTAGAACAATCGATAAATTGAGCAAACACCTCGACTGCATAAAATGCGACTGCTTCATTTCAAACTCCTGCTTATTTTGCTTGTCCGTTACTTTAACATTGATTCAAGATCGTGACACTGAATGACCTTTAAACACGTACTAAATGATACGTCGAGTAGAAAAAAATAATCGAAGTGAGAACTACAGATACAGACAAAGACGGTCGCATAAATTAAGAGAGAGAGAGAGAGAGAGAGAGAGAGAGAGAGAGAGAGAGAGAGAGAGAGATGAATTTATTAAGTTGATTTCAGTTTTTCACAAGGAAAATGAGTGAATTAAGCATAGTTGCGTGTCCTACAGTCAGCCCTTGTTCAAACAAACAAACAAACAAACAAGAAAGACAACATCAGTCACAAAGTAAGTGTCTTTATTTTACTAGTTATCACCAGTGCAATTGAAAGTAAGTGACTACAAAGTACATTGTGCGGTTTATTTGTGAAATTCTGTAATGACTTTACAAGTTTCATATCCCCCTCTAGCTTGATTGGGGGGTCAGAATAGACCCACCACGTCTCCCCACGCGATTCGTAAAGAAGCGAATAACTAGGGACATTGTGACTTGATTTGCGCTTACTCTAAACTGTTCTGGCGATTTTCGTGCTTAATGGCCTTACATAGCCTTACAGAGGCTGATGGTCCGTAAAACTCCATCCGTCCGTCCGTCAGTCAGTCCGTCTGTCCGTCCGTCCGTCAGTCCGTCCGTCCGTCAGTCCGTCCGTCCGTCCGTCCGTCCGTCCGTCCGTCCGTCCGTCCGTCCGCCCGTCCGTCCGTCCGTTCGTCCATTCCATCCCCCTGTGGGTTGGGGATAAGAATTAATCTACCGCGTCTTTTTAGGCGTTTCGTAAGAGGAAAATAAATACGGATTTTGTGACTAGATCGTATTCTAAATAGTTTTAGTGATTTCGTTATTAATAGCCTTACATAGCCTACAAAGGCTGATAGCCCATGAAACTTCATTCATTCATTCATTCATTCATTCATTCATTCATTCATTCATTCGCACGTTTCATATAATTGGGTAGTGTGTTCCACATAGTAGCTCGTGAGTAAGATGAGCTATGTTTGAACAAACAGACACTAGGTTGTGTTACAATTTATCATGTTCACAAAAGTTTGAATAAGTTTATCGGATAATCTGATACATTGTAATTTTTTCTTCATTGACACATTTATTAAATTGTAAATCATACAGAAAAGTCAGAATAGTTGTTGTTTTATTGTGTAATCAATGGATAGTGATCTACCTGTAATCATAAGCTTAGAGGCTCTTCGGTACAAAGACTTTATCCTTTTCAAACTAGAATCACTACAGCCGCCCCAAATTGTCGGCACGTAATTGGTGTGACATAAGATATGAGCATGAAAGAATATTTTGCAAGTTTGAATGTTTACAAAATGTCATAATTTTGAGATAAGAAACTGACTGACTTAAAAAACACACACAATGTAATCAATATGTGACTTCCATCTTAAATGATAATCGATTATTACACCGAGAACTTTGTGCCCAACAGTCATCTCGACTAGCAAAGAAATAAAAAAGAGGTAGATATGAAGGATATACTTGATGTTTTTGTCTTGAGTCAATCATTATAATTAGTTTGGAATGTGTTATGACCACACAATTCGAGGGATACCATGAACACTTCATTTAGGCTCACTTAAAGTTTTACCGCTATACATTCAGTACTGATACCCGAATTTGAAAGTGTTACATCATCAGCAAGCGTATCGCATGTAAGCTCTTAATCAGAGATATGTACTTGTATATCATTGATAAATAAACAGAATAAAAACCGCTGGCGCTGAACCTCCAGGTTTTGGAGAGAAAAAAAGAAGATCGGGTTCGAACCCGCAACCTCTCGAGAAAAAAGGAGGAAAAAACGCACACACACACAAACACAAAAAACCAGGTCGGGTTCGAACCCACAACCCCTCGAAAAAAGAGAAGAAAAAAAAGTTTCAGCACAGAATCGAACCTGGTCATGCATGACCAAGAGCCCAATACTCTACCAACTGTGCCATTGAAAACTTGTAGGTATATGAAGCATTTATAACGACCTTGTCATAAACCCCCGTGGTTCGTATTTTGCACTGTAAATTGTAGAAAAATGGATGATAGCATGAACTGTTTGGTATTTCATACGGATCTAACCCATCAACGTCAATATTTTTCTCGTAGTATCGCATTTTGGCGTCTGCTGGTAGAGGTTCAACATCGAAGCGTTTTGCTGAAGTAGGATAGATAACTCTGTTTGACTCGATGTCATTACGCTGAAAATTAATGGTCGTTGTCCCCAACATTTCCGGGACAGGGATTGATTAAATCATTATATTTTTGTGACACTGAGACCAGACCATCAAAACAATTAGCACTAGGCCTTGAATCAAATCGTCGTACGAGATCTTACGTTGACTGCAAATGTGCAACAGTGCCGAGTGATTGTGTCGACATTCAGTTAGTTTGCTAGGCGATTCCACCACGACAACGGCACGATTCTAACGCATCCTGAAGAAGGCTGAAATGGTCGGTGTCGGTGGTCGTTGTGACTTTTGACCGGTACTGTACTCCATGCACCTTAACGGTCCGTGTGATTCGGGTGTAATCTTAAGCTTAACGATGTTTATTGGCAGTATTACACCCGAATCACGCAGCTGAGTGCGAGAATCTGGGTCACGTGTCGGCGTCTATTTTCATGGCTGGAGAGTGCCTGGCTAAAGTGCGTTAGAATCGTGCCCTTTTCACCCTCATTCCAAGCTTTTAACCAGCGAAGGCAACGATCTAGATGGTACATATACTTTACCGGTTTCACAAATGGAATGAATTTGACGCCAACACAGCGTAGTATCGCTTTTTTGCGTCTGCTGGTAGACGTTCATAATACAAAGAAGCCAAATGCTGTTTTGTGAACGTAGGAAAAGAGTTTGACTCGATTAGGCTCTCACATCTATTGACTATGGAGGGAGGTGCTTTGAGTGTACGAAATCCATTATCCTGAAAATTCTACTCGCAAATGACGTCACGTTATACGACGTCAAATGATGACGTCACAGATTTTGCAAAATGGAGTCTGTTGAATTGTTTTCATTGAAACACCAAAATGTAAAAAAGTCACTTTCTTTTAAAACCTCGATTCTGAAAAGTTGATAATATTGAATGGGACCTAACTTCCAGTCAGTGTGCAAAATCTCAAGGAAATCCGTCCAGTAGTTTTTGAGATATAGGCCGTGGAGACGGGACAGACAGACAGACAGACAGACAGACAGACAGACAGACAGACAGACAGACAGACAGACAGACAGACAGACAGACAGACAGACAGACTAATAAAGTCTGTAGGACCTCCAGTAAACCTGGAGGGATAATAGAGGATCTAATCCAGAGTCTTGTGGAATACCCACTTGTAAATGGCAATGAAAAGAAACATGTAAGTGCGCACATCTGTGATGTTTGTATGTGCGTGCCTGCGTATGCGTGTGTGTGAGTGAGTGTGTGTGTGTGTGTGTGTGTGTGAGAGAGAGAGAGAGAGAGAGAGAGAGAGAGAGAGAGAGAGAGAGAGAGAGAGAGAGAGAGAGAGAGAGAGAGGAGAGAGAGAGAGCAAGCATTATTTCAAATAAGAGTCCCTGGCAGTAACATGGGTGTGGAACGCATAACCCCCTCTTCTGAAATCAAATAAACAGAGCAATGTAGAAAACCACGCTTTTGCTTCTCGCTAATACTGTAGCCACCATTTTAATGTGGAGCATCATTTGTAGAGCTGGCGATACTTACCGGTTATACCGGTAAAATCGGTGCCCATTGACGTGGTACGCTGTACCGGTACGGCCAACTGTACCGGTACGTACCGCAAGGAACATACATGTAACTGTCATAGGTCACAAAAAACCATGGCGGACGATTCTTATACGGTGGTGAATAACGAGGGGGGCAAATCAGCCATATGGAGGTTTTTTGGTTTGAAAAAACGGAAATCAAACAACCAAATTGATGAGAGAGTTGCTGTGTGCAAGACATGCAACACCCAAGTCAAAATGGCAGGAGGAGGCACGTTGAACATGCAAGCACACATAAGGAGACATCACTCTTCAATGTACACTTCAAAACTTCGCACGATGCACTTGAATATGAAGTTGAGTTTCCAAACTCCAGTGCTTTTGTTCTTTTTAAAATGTTCAAATGTCTGATTTGAAGCAAAGATGCTTGACTTTGATTTTCTTTTGAATATGCTTTTATATTACGCAAGAAAACTGGAAAATTTAGTTAATTTAATGCTTCTTCTTTTTTTAATAAAGAAAAGAAAAAAACCCTGTGTAGGTTTAATTTTACATCTCTCCTTCTCACTCTCTGTCCATCTCTCTCACACACCTGTCTTTCTCCTCCCTCTAACCCTCCTCGTTCTCTCTCTTTTCTCTCTCTCTCAAATCCACAAATCCTCCTTCCGTTTTCTGATGCACTGATAACTATTGCGCAACCTCATACGTCATTGTCAACGGCTATTAAAGTACATGTGTTATCGTAAGGATTGGTCAGCATGACGTCAGCGTGGTACACCGGTACTTTAAAAATGCAAAAATACCGGTTAAAAAACCGGTACGGTCCTCTGTACCGGTACCCAGCACTAATCATTTGTTCTCATAGTGCCTACTCACCTACCGCTATTGCATGCCTTCTTATGCCCCCCTGGAGGTGCCGACACAGTGTATTGGTTTTATAGGGTGCAGTCACACCATGGGCGGGGAGCACCAGTGTGTCACAGCTGGAGGATTAGAGATAAACAGCTGGCTTTGCACACCATCGACTCTAGAGGGTTGACCTACACCACATGGAGAAGCATGCAGGGTCTCACACATGTGCTAGAGGTTGTTTTAATGAGAATGTCAGTTTATGTTAAGGAATTCTAAGAATGCATACTTTTTGTGTAGTGGGAACAAAGCGTGGGATAGAATGACTGGACTCATGATGAGATGCCTTTACGCGCGCGAAATGTTAAATGAAACTTGCTTTGACGAATGAGCGACTTTTTTGAAAATTATCTCCCTTGCCGCCGCTTGGCGGCGCGTCGGCTCTAAGGGGCTTGGTTGGTACACAGGACAAGTTCTTTCGCGTAGATTAGACCTGAGTGTTCGAGGTTTTTTTATTGTTTCCTTGCTGTCGCTTTCAAATCTGTTCACAGTACTAGGCTGGCTGGTTTACTTAGATGTGATTTTTTTAATGCGTGCTAGCTGATATTAGGTTTAGAGCTTGAATTTTCAATGATATTACGCTTACAACTCCAGTTTTCGAACCAATGAAAACCACGGAAAGAGATGGCCGTTTCGTTCCTTGCATCTCATTGGCCAGCTTGTCATGAGGTCAGACTGATCACGCGCTGACCTCATGACAGTTGTAAGCGGAAAAAGCGAGTTGTAAGCGTAGATGTGATTTTTTTAATGCGTGCTAACTGATATTAGGTTTAAAGCTTGAATTTTCAATGATATTACGCTTACAACTCGCTTTTTCCGCTTACAACTGTCATGAGGTCAGCGCGTGATCAGTCTGACCTCATGACAAGCTGGCCAATGAGATGCAAGGAACGAAACGGCCATCTCTTTCCGTGGTTTTCATTGGTTCGAAAACTGGAGTTGTAAGCGTATTATCATTGAAAATTCAAGCTCTAAACCTAATATCAGCTAGCACGCATTAAAAAAAATCACATCTAAGTAAACCAGCCAGCCTAGTACTGTGAACAGATTTGAAAGCGACAGCAAGGAAACAATTAAAAAACCTCGAACACTCAGGTCTAATCTACTCGAAAGAACTTGTCCTGTGTACCAACCAAGCCCCTTAGAGCCGACGCGCCGCCAAGCGGCGGCAAGGGAGATAATTTTCAAAAAAGTCGCTCATTTCGACTGCTGGTTATACACTCACATATGTTGGCGTATTTAACAAAACTCGCTCAGTGAGGCTTTATGTAGGTTGCATCGACTTCTTGCACCCATGCTATGTATTACAAACGCTACTTTTTATGGCGACGTGGTGCATATTTATTGTGTTGACTGCAGAATCGTTATGCAGAAGCATGTCCTGAAATATTTCATCGTTAGTGCTATATTTGCTGTCAATACCCTATTGCTGTTTGCGACTCTGCTGAATTACAGGAATAAAATCCATTTTCATTCATGATTTGGCGATGTATGGGTGACTTTTGATCTCTGTATTAACTTTCTCTCTGCATAGTTTCATCGTGAATAAGGTATCTTGTTTGTCGCCATTATAACTGTTCTCTACTAGGCAGCTACACGTTGTCATTGGCTGGATGTTGGGGAGGCGTGAGTTGTCTCCCCGTGATTGCCTTCGTGCTAGATGTCGGCGTGGCTGTGAGTCACCCCTCAGCCATGCACTCCGTCCTGAAATTACCCAAACTCGAAAGCTGGAACTTCATAAATGCGATGTTTGCACGGTGGCGTCCCCTATAGTTCAGGCAGATGTTCTCGACGAATTCTGTTTGCAGGTGAAAGAGTTCACTGTTGTTGAAAACGCAGGAATGCTTTAGAATTGATCTTGTGCAATATGTTGACTTCAGTTTTGACAGCTGTGAGCTAGGGTTAAGACGTTGGTGATACTAGAGAGGCATTTTGGGGATTGAACGTATGATAGACGCAATGTCCATTTCGACGCCTAGACGCAGATCTTTGTCCTTGACCTTCCCCTCAAGCCTTTCTTGTCTCGCTCCACGTACTTATAGTTCCCCTCGCTTTTGTTGTCTTTGTTCTCTCTCTCTCTCTCTCTCTCTCTCTCTCTCTCTCTCTCTCTCTCTCTCTCTCTCTCTCTCTCTCTCTCTTCTCTCTCTCTCTTCTCTCTCTCTCTCTCTCTCTCTCTCTCTCTCTCTCTCTCTCTCTCTCTTTCAGCAGACGCTCAAGATGAACATTAAACAAAACTTGATATACTAGAAATAATTTACCATAATGTACAATTGTTCATTTTATTTGAACTTACATACTGACGTGTTTGATATGTCACTTTATCTTCAGAAGATTATGTTCTATTTTGACTCGTACAGCTGATATGCTAACTGTTTAATATGTACATATGTGTATATTCCTACGTGATGGGTCGTCGGCCGCAAATAAAGAATCAATCAATCAATCAATCTCTCTCTCTCTCTCTCTCTCTCTCTCTCTCTCTCTCTCTCTCTCTCTTCTTTGTTTCCTCTTTCATCCCCCCCCCCTCTCTCTGTCACACACACACACACACACACACTCACACACTCTACGACACATAGTCAAACGCCACAAATATACGAACTGACGTACGCGGCACATGCACACACTTAATTGCACGCAAGCACACACACAAACACACACGCACGGACACACATACACACACACAAACGGACTCCTTCGCATACGTATACACACAGACGGCGCGATTGTCTTGCACTTCTCCGGGTACGTCGTCCACCCGATTTCTCAATCCCTCTCCCTTCTCCACCCGCGGCATGACCATTCAGCAAAACATGAGACGCGCTTCAGCTGTCTAAGCCGGGTGGATGAAGGCAGATGTGGGGTGGGGGGTTGAGCGCATAGGGGTGGATGAGGTATTTATAGGGGTGGGCCGCTACATTCCAGGCATTCCACGTGACAATACCGGGGAGAGAGAGGCTGGATTACCTCCTCCCACCCCCCGGTCTCGTGTCCAGCCGAGAGTACTTAAAGAGTTAGCTCCCTTGCGAGCCCGACCGGCCCATCTATTGATTGCTGGAGAACGCTTCACGGTTGGAACCGACGCTGCTTCTGCCTCTGCCTGCAGTAGCAGTCTGGTTCTCGGTGCCTCTATGAGAAGAATCTCTGTAGAGTCGCTCGAGGAACCGACTTGTAGGCACACTCGAACAAATCTCTCGAGAGCAGTCGTCTCCTCTTAGTCAACTGTTGCTCATCGCA
>JAWQFJ010010137.1:187500-200000 GCA_034096865.1 Theodoxus fluviatilis | reverse complement strand
GCCTCCATCGCAGACTAGAGATAAGCCCCCTCCTGCAACTGATGACAGCTGCCTGACCTGTACGACCCACCCTGCCCCTTCCAACACTCCCTCACAGCCTGAAGAGGAAGATCTCATCATTTCATCCCTTTCTCCACTTCCCTCTCAGCCCGATTACAAGCAAGTCAGCCATGCAAGAATGGAAAACAACTCAACACTACCGACTGGAGGCTCTTCGCATTTCAAAGAGGGGCTTCTACAAATTAGTCCCCAGACCGTCCTGCCTCCAATTACGTTCAGTGATGGAGCCACTGGCATCATCCCCACTACCTCCCACACAAACAGTGCCAGTTGTCAGATGCCCTCTGCCCTCCAAAGTGACTTGACTGTGTGTGACTCCGCAAATGGGGACACTGGCAACACCCTCTCAACCTCAGACACAGACAACGCCAGGTGTGAAGTGCTGTCTGTACTCCCAAGTGACGTAAATGTGCTTGACTCAGCAAATGCCCTGCAACTTCTGCATGCTGACATATTAGACACAAAAACGCAGCTCACAAACAGATTCAAAACCCACAGCACTGATGTTGTCATGTCCATACACGACATACTCTCACGCCTGGAAAAAATACAACAAGACATCACATCACTCCAAACCACTGTGCGATGTCTTGCAGACAAACAAAAATCCTCCAGACAAACACAGGGATGTCTCTGCAAATGCCAACAAACATCCTCTCAGCCAATGCCAGACTCAAACACAAAAATGAACACAGGAAACAACTCAGCAATGCAACGAACAGACACTGCCTCAAATGACTATACACCAGCAAACAAATCCACCACAGCACCTCCCTCTACACTGCTACACAACAGGTTCTCTCACGAGGATGAGGTTTCATCTCCCCTCCACAATGCAGCAGCAAACCTCACCGGCACCACTTCCAGCAACAAAATCACGGCTGAACCTCATGGATGGTCTCGGCCAAACTCTGGAGGAAAGCTCATCCCCATCAATGCAGAACACCTGATTCTAGGATGCTCTCTCCTTCGCTCACTGAGACGTAGGAAGTTGTGTCCCCGAGGTTCTGTACACATTAGGTCAATGCAGAACTACAAAGTAGCTGACCTCACCAAAACCCTCAAAACCACAACCACCACGCACCTGACTACAAAATCTGTTTCATTTCTTGTTAGCGGAAACGAAACTCACAATGCAACCCAGACACAACAGGAATATGACACACTCACCTCAGTGGCATCAAACATCTTTCCCGAAGCGAAAATCCGCTTCATTGCCCTGCCATTTCACAAGCATTCTGCAGACCACTTTAACAGATGCAATGCAGCCATGGAGCACGTGGCAAAGAAAAGGCAAAATGTGCACTATGTCACCATTTGCTCCAGCAAAAACACAAGCTACACAACTGATGGCAAAAAACTTACTACTGACAGCAATATCAGCCTTGCCAAAGTCATCAAAACATTTCTACAACTCTCCTCTCCAACAACGAAACCACCACAACCTGAAGCACGGGAACATACCACTCAAAAACTCTCAGCTCTCCTGCCAACACCAACCTTCCCACCAGTTCAAACGCACACAACAGAACAGCGCAGACGGACTCTTCTTCCAACACCGAAATCGCACCCACCAAAAGAAATCCCTTCACTCCATGCACTTCCTCTCAATACAACATCCATGACAAACCAGAATCCAGTAAACTACAGACACGTACACACCACTCCTCATGATAGAGCAAATGTCCCTCCCACAAGGTGAAGTTTCACACGGAAATTCACTGTCCCTCAGATCTGCACACCCTCCTCCCCCCAGATCTGCATATCCGCCTCCCACCAAATCTGCACACCAGCCTACCCCCAGATCTGCACATCAGCCTACCCCCAGATCTGCACACCACCCTCCCCCCAGATCTGCACACCAGCCTACCCTCAGATCTGCACATCAGCCTTCCCCCAGATCTGCACATCAGCCTCTTCCCAGATCTGCACATCAGCCTCCCCCCAGATCTCTGCATCTGCACCAGACTCAAGAAAATAGAACCTCCACAGACCACCATGCTTTTCCTCAAACCTTCACTAAGGCTCACCATGGTAACATTCCTTATTCAATGTTCCCACCTGAAATGGCACCTTTTGGAAACAATGTTTTCCTTTCACCCTATGAATATGCATTACCACATTTTTCATACTTCAGATCACTTCCACCCTTGCCTCATATAAACTGGAGGCATCCCAACACTCATCCAGCATATATGATGTCTTAATGTCAAATTCTCGTCCACACGTCCCCAAACCTAGAGGTTTCTTTCGTCTCCTTGACTGACCAGCTCCATTGTCTTTATACGACTTGCAGTTTGATAAAATCTTGAATGGTCATTGTAAATGATCCTTGTATACCCTTTTATAGGATCATTTATACAGAATTGTTGATATCGGGTTTGATATTAGCAAAACGTTATTGTCTTATATACACATATTAACATTGCATTATCATTATTGTTCATACTGTTTGTATTCGTATTCATTACTGTGTCTATTTGGCCTTTTGTATTTGTATATCGACTATCTGTTTATATCTATATACTTACTCGCTTTCATTGATGTGATTATTTTTTGTACGTTTCTTGTATTTTTCCTGCCTTTCATAATGCAGTCTGGTATATCACTAGGCCACCTAAACGTGTATCATCTTCAGAACAAAGTCACAGACATATGTGCTCTCTTACACCAGTATGATTGCTATGTTTTTGGTCTATCAGAAACAAGACTCAAACACTACATCCCTGACACAGCAGTAGAAATTAATGGATATAACATCATCCGAAAAGACGCTAAAAGCGAAGGCCAAACTGGTATAGCAGTATACATTCACCATTCCATTCATGGGAATATTTCTCGCCGTACGGATCTTGAATCTTCACAGATAGAGTGTTTATGGCTAGAAATGAAGCCTCCAAAAGAATCTTCAATCCTTATCGGCTATCTCTACAGAAACCCTGCTTCCACCTCCACATGGTGTGAAGATTTCAGTGCAATGATGGACACAGTAACCCAATCCAACAAAAAAATTATCCTAATGGGAGATTTCAACATCGATTTATTCAAACCCCAGCATACATGGAAATCTACCATCTCGTTATTCGGACTCAAACAAGTGGTTGACATAGCCACAAGAGTGACCCATGACTCATCCACTCTCATAGACCATATATACACAAACACTGAAAATCTCTTGACAAGTATACAGGTACCTAAATTAGGGATAAGTGATCACTTTCCCACACTATGCTCCCTCTCCTGTAAAGTCAAAAGAAGTCCAAAGAGAACGCACACTACTATTCACTATCGATCCTTTAAACATTTTGATGCTGATTCATTCCTTGACAATTTAAAACAAATGCCATTTCATGATGTCCTCAACTATTCTGACCCTGACATGGCCCTTCATTTCTGGTATGACCTATTTCTCCAAACTGTAGAAAGACATGCTCCTATGAAACAGAAGAGAGTCAAGCATTTAAAACTCCCACCTTGGCTTACCAACGAAATCATGCAGGCTATGAAAACGAGAGATAGACTTAAAAAAGACAATGATATCCCGGCTTACAAGAAGCAAAGAAACCGTGTCAAGACTCTGGTTCGAAATGCAAAAAAAACTTATTTTCAAAGGCTAATTGAAAACGGCAATGACACATCAATGTTATGGCGCGGAATTAATACCTTCATACGAACTTCCAAAACAGTCTGCAACATACCTCCAACTATTAATACTGAACAATTCAACGAACACTTCACGACAATAGCTGATAAAATCCATGCAAAATCGAATAAACACACTCCCGGTCTATCAAGGGATATTGTTCAACGTATTGAGGATTTCTGTAATGAAAGACTTCCTCATGATGCTGCATTCCATATTCCTACTGTCACCTCACATGAGGTGATGCAATACATCTTTCAACTTTCAAGCAAACGATCCACGGACCTTGATGGCATCAGTTCTCATTTACTAAAAATTTCGCTCCCCGCCATACTGCCTTCATTGACACACATTTATAACTTGTGTATAAGAAACAGTATCTTCCCGTCTCGTCTTCAGCAGGCCAAGGTCATTCCATTGCCTAAATCTAAGACTGCTTCAGTACCCGATGATTACCGTCCCATCTCAATTTTGCCTCTTATCTCCAAACCACTAGAAAGACACGTTCACAAACATCTTTTCTCGTATCTTGACCAATTTGACTTATTATATCAATTGCAATCCGGCTTTCGCTCCCATCACTCCTGCCAAACTGCTTTATCCTTCCTGGTGAATGACTGGCTATCAGCCATAAACAACCGTGAACTGTCTGGTACCATTTTCTTGGACTTGAAAAAGGCATTTGACCTAGTTGACCACGAAATTCTCCTTGATAAACTCTCGATGTACTTGAAAAATCCAACATCAGTCTCCTTCTTCCGATCATACTTGACGCATAGAAGCCAATGTGTCTATGTCAACGGGTCGTATTCCTCGAGACGATTGGTAAAGTCAGGGGTTCCACAAGGCTCAATTTTAGGTCCATTGCTCTTTAGCTTGTATATCAATGATCTACCATTGAGTATATCAAATGAAAGTATCAAATGCACTATGTTTGCAGATGACACCATTATCAGCGTAAGTGACAGAAGCATAAATTCCATCCAATGCACCCTGAACGTTACCCTTGATGATTTACAAAAATGGTGTTCATCAAATAGAATGGTCATAAACCCCTCAAAAACCAAGTGCATGATCCTAACTACAAGACAAAAACGTCAACGACAATCCCTAACCATCAACCTTATGCTAGAAAATGAAATCATTGAGCAAGTTTCGGAACACAGAGTGCTAGGCATAATTGTTGATGAACAACTAACTTGGGAACAACATGTCAATTCCTTATGCAAAACTATTGCTAAGAACATTTTCCTTCTCTCCAAACTGAGGCATTTTGTCACCACCAATGCATGCATAATGTTTTTTCACGCACACATAAATTCCCATATTAATTTTGCATCTGTAGTATGGGATGGCTCTATGGCAGTGCACTTGAACAAGATTAAATCACTGTACAGACGAGCTGCCAAGGTTACCATTTCCGACTCAACATTGTCTACGGATGAAAAGATAAAAAATCTTGGCTTACTACCCTTCCAAAAACACCTCGTCCTCAATAAATGCATCCTTATGCACAAAATTGCTCATTCACAAGCACCAAAGTATCTTACTGATCTCTTCATTCGTCCCCAAACAAGCCATTCACTATCTCGCAACACTTTCATTCTACCACAACCTAGAATAGACATTTTCAAAGGCAGTATTACATATTCAGGTGTTATGATATGGAATACACTTCCATTGCACCTTAGGAACAATACTTCCTTGACGTCTTTTAAAGCATCCATACGTGATTATCTATTCAGATGATCTCACTTCTGTCGCCTGTACATATGACACGTATATATTGCTTGATCTTAAAGACTCACTGAGCCGACAGCTGTCAAAGACATATACTAAAATCTTTGTCATTGTTGATCATATTCTTCATATATCTTACCAACTGTTGTACATGGATTAGCTACTGTGTATTTTGTGTCTTTATTATCAATGTTTTCATTTCTTTATGAGCAAGGACAATTTGTAAGAAAGGCAGAAATGCCTAAAATTTCATCCTTGATAAATAAAGAATCAATCAATCAATCAATCTCTCTCTCTCTCTGTGTGTCTGTCTCTGTCTGTTTGTCTCTCTCTCTCTCTCTCTCTTCCTCCCTCCCTCCCTCCCTCGACCCACATCTCGTCTCTCTCTCTCTCTCTCTCTCTCTCTCTCTCTCTCTCTCTCTCTCTCTCTCTCTCTCTCTCTCTCTCCCTTAAAGGACTGTGTCACCTATGTAACAGCCTCGTGAATGCATAAACCACTACACGATTTGTACTACTGAATCATGTAAGAAAAGACACATTATACTTGTTGACGCACTACTGTTGTTCACTGGGCAGTAGACCCGTTCAGTTCAGAATAGTCCATTTCTCTTTCTCTCTCTCCCCACCCCCCTCCCCCCCCCCTCTCTCTCTCTCTTCCCCCCCCCCCCCCCCTCTCTCTCTCTCTCTTACATACACACTAACATAAACACATACATTTTCTCTCGAGTTTTTGCACACAAGCACGCGCGCGCACACACACACACACACACACACACACACATACACACACTCACACACACACACACACACACACACACACACACACACACACACATACACACACACACGCTCTCTAGACCGAACACGGACAACCATGCATGCAGAGTAGAGGCGTAGAAACTCGTAAACAAATTAATGACCTTCGATCTACATGCAGACGTTCTGACTGTGTTCTGACCCAGGATTTATACGGATTGCATAGCTTTTCAGCTCTCCGCGCCAGAAAGGTACATACGTCTGCAATGAATTATGGGAAACTAGTCCATTGTAAGGCCTTGCATCCGTCCTCACGTTACCTACAGCCCCGCACTGTTTGAACATCCTATGCGTGCAGGCACGAACCACTTGGTTTTGCGAATGAGGAATGCATCGCTACGCGAGACGGCTGGCAATTGTATCGGCGTCAGTTTGCCCGCACGCTACATTGACATTTGTAATGCATGGTCCACGTAGAAAAAATGCTGATTCTGACTTGAAACCAACTGCATTTTGTCAGATGGCAATACATTTAGTGTTATAAATGCTATTTAATAAGGTCATGTGTTAGTTACGAAATACACCTGTCAATGTGCACGTACAAGTTAGGATATTGCAATTCTGTCTCTTTTTGGGTATTCATATGTGTATGTGCGTATCTGATTGCCTTTCCTGCCTATCCATGTCTGTCTCTCTCTCTCTCTCTCTCTCTCTCTCTCTCTCTCTCTCTCTCTCTGTGTGTGTGTGTGTGTGTGTGTGTGAGAGAGAGAGAGAGAGAGAGAGAGAGAGAGAGATCGTGGTGTGGCGCTAGTTTGCCTGTGGCCATTTGTTGCACCAGATATACTATAGTGTCTCTGGTTGCACAAACACATACTAGTTCACTAGAGATTTCGCCTGCCGGCGAAAGTGTCTCTAGCCCAGTTGCCATCACGTGATGGAAGGTTTTCGTCCGAAATATGCAAATGGAGGTCACACGAGGTTCTTGTGGGATAGCCGATCTGCTCCCTGACATACGCCGTTAAAGTAGTTCTAAGACTATTTCGCACAAAACTAGTACTCTTAACTTACTCTTGTTGAGGTAATAAACAAGCGTTTATTCGAAAAAATAAAATGTTTGTGTTGAAATGGAAGCAAGTTTTGACATCTATATGATTTCTGTAAAAAGTGGAGAGAAAAATAGTATCAGAACGAACTATTTTTGGCGCAATGCTGTAATGCGAAGGGTCAAGTCTATTACGCATTCATTGCGAACTGTGCCAGAGTCAATACTGACTCGGGTTCACAGAATGGCACAAACACTGACGCCATCATAGTGGAGTTTACAATTTAGCTTCAGTCACTGGCAGTGCTCGCTACTGTTTCTGAGCATGCTGGAATCCTATTAGCGGCGTGTTGTTGATGGAAACCGCGGCACACCTGTGTTTTGAAAGACTATTATGACATTCATTAAAATGCCTTCGGGAGGTAGTTGTGTCGCATAAAGAACAGTCACAGTGTTGAAAGAAAGTGGATATCACCCTGTGTTGTGCCCTGTGTTGTGCCCTGTGATGCAGTGTTGATTTTCACTGTGTTTCTCAGCGAATTTTGTCCGGACTGTGTGAAAGCAGGCTTGGCTGTAGTAGCTTGGTAGGTAGGTAGGTAGGAGGACGTCGGCGTCTTTAAGTAGGTTGACTCCCCGTCAGCCTCCCAAACAGCGCATGAAATTTTCATGAGCCCCGCCGAGTGCGGGGTTTCTTGCACTCCATACTTGCCCCTCTCACCCCTACTCTTCCCCTACTCCCCCCACACTTTCTCATCCAATTCTTTCAACGGCAACCCATCCCCACCCCCCTCCAGCCACATCGGTCCCCCGCCCCCCACACCCCACCCCAAGTCGTCTGTTGCTGCAGTCTGGGTCCATTCGTTTTCTTGTGAGTTGTCGTCCTTTGGATGGATGGATGGAGTGACGTTCAAAGTGGTTTCTGACCTATTCTAACGTGAGTCATTGTGTCATGTGATACGATTTAATGATCAGTGGCCTGCTCGGGTGATCGATTATGTGTCTCTGTGTGTTCGACTGTGGAAACTTCCGTTGAGAGCTCAAAGGTTTATGAGAGAACAAACGAACGAAATGTCACAGTTCATGCTGTACACCTTCTGTTCTTAAATGCGTGGAGTAAGTTTGTGCTCGCAGATCTGACTCTTTCCCTGTCGTCATTTGAGAAACACATCATTAAACTCTCTTGCATAGTTAACCCAATGCAAAAATCTAGGTATCATTCGTATATCTTCGTTAGCTAGACACACACACAGAGGAGAGAGAGAGAGAGAGAGAGAGAGAGAGAGAGAGAGAGAGAGAGAGAGAGAGAGAGAGAGAGAGAGAGAGAGAAAGGGGGGGGGGCAGGCAGGCAGTCAGGCAGACAAATGGACAGAGAGTGTGACACGTGAACTGTTAAAGAACTTCAACTAAAAACAGAACAAAAGAATATATTTTGTTTTATCTTTATTAACCCAACATAAAATAGCAAAATGTTTTCCCTATTTGTGATGTGCATAAATTGCTCATGCTGCATGTGAAAATCATTGGAAATTGATAAAATCTGCACGTGAACATTCATAGGTGTGTTGTGACAATTTTACACATCGAGCTCTTATACGTGGTAAACAGATATTAAATAAAGTGTACGAGTCTACACTTGAGTTTGAAGGTGTTTCCGTTTATCAGTCACACAGGTGATAAGTAAACAGAATCATCTTTCCTGATGATCTTTTGCACTGTCATTCTGCTTGGGGACCTCTGTAATAGACTGTCCAGGAACTCCGATGCCTTCTGGCACACTTCGTATTTGATGCCTTCATTTGATGTGGCTTAGACAAACGATGCCAACTTCTCCCGTAAGGACATGGTGATTTTTGCACTTAAGGATGCGCCAGTAGAATAAACGCCCGGCCACTCACGAGCATGGCCCATGCGTTTAGCAATCTAGGACAATATAACGGTCGTGGTAAATGCATCCTGGAAACTATGTCCCTGTAGTCAGAGGCGCGGTTGCCCTTCGGTTCATCATGTAGAGCGTAAACCAAATCTCTTGCGACAGTGAGAAGCGATGATATAGTCATCTCCGAACGACTCACTGGGACCATGCCTTGATTACCCGCTCATTGGCCCATTGACATGGGGCGTGACAACTGAGGCAGTTAGCTAGTTCCTAATCTTCTCTGGCTCTCCATGACCTAAAATATTGATGAGCTACTAGACTTCATAATCGAGTCACTTCCAAATTTGGAAACCCAGAAGTTGTTTGATGGGAAGTGTTTACTCCAGCAATATACCCTATTTTCATGCTCATGTTTTAGCGAGTGTCAAGAGTTGTTTTGAAAGGGTAGAAGAGCACTGTGTCTGGCACCCATTCAGGTTTCCGCTATATATAGACACGGGCTTCCACTATCTTCAAATGTCCTGACGTCTAGGTTTGATTCATTGCTTTTCCATGAATAAATGATGAAGAACTAATGGGCGGTTATGCTCCCTTCGTTCCCTTGAAACAGTGGGATGAGGAGGCTAAACTAGTAGACAACCCTTGGAGGTTTCATCCGATTCCGGCCTAAAAGTTATGATACATTGCAGGTTTTTAGACAAAAGAGGACAATTTAGTAGTAAATAGCGTGAAGCTGCTCAGGAAGTTTGATAAAATTCTGCTTGAAATGCATGAAACAATAAAGTTCAGTCTACAGATAAAGAGAAACTGGTCGGAAATCCCATTGAGCTGCCCTGTGGTTTCATCAGGCTCAACTATAAAAAGGTATAAGACCAAAAAATATGGCAGTGAAGAAACGAACTAAAAAACCGACAATGCTAGTGAAAACGGGCGCGTTTTTCTTCAATCAGTTCGAAGCCTTTTTATTCAGAAAATCCATTTCCCCCTTTAGTGAATTTTTTTGAAAGGCTACCGGAGACGGCCACACTAGTGGACACGTCCGAGGAGAGGGGTGTGAGAAAGACAGCCAAGCTGGCAGGCCACACACAACATCTGAATGGCTGCATTTTAACGATTTCTTTTTCTCTCCAAATCTTCATATTCTTTTGTCATTATGTGTGTGAATCACTGCGAATTCCCTGTGGATAAGCCGACCAAGATTGCTTGCCAATCAGTTGTTGTGGCCCGCCATCTTGGCTGTCTTTCTTACATCCCTCTCCTCGGACGAGTCCACTAGTGTGGCCCGTGTCTGGAAGCCTTTCCAATTTTTCATTGGTGGTTTTAAATCGGTTGAGGTTGCGTTCTCTCTCTCTCTCTCTCTCTCTCTCTCTCTCTCTCTCTCTCTCTCTCTCTCTCTCTCTCTCTCTCTCTCTCTCTCTCTGTGTCTCTCACTCTCATACTCTCTCTCTCATACTCTCTCTCTCTCTCTCTCTCTTTCTCTCTCTCTCTCTCTCTCTCTCTCTACTTCGTTTTTAACTTGTATATATCTATTCATCTTCGCCAATGGGTCGTCGGCTGCAAATAAAGAATCAATCAATCTCTCTCTCTCTCTCTCTCTCTCTCTCTCTCTCTCTCTCTCTCTCTCTCTCTCTCTCTCTCTCTCCCTCTCTCTCTCCCTCTCTCTCCCTCTCTCTCCCTCTCTCTCCCTCTCATATGAAAGTTTTGTAGGGAAAAAGTAATTGAAAGCATAAATCCGATGCTACCAGCATGTTTTCGTTTTGTATTTAATTTGAATGCTCAGTTGCGTTTACTTCTTCATCGATAGATAGCTTATGCTGTCAATTTGAAATGTTAAAGAGTAGCGTCAGGCAAAGATGAGTGATTTCTTCGCATCCTTCTAAATAAGCTGAAAAACCAGAACGAAACTCATGTTCAACCACATATGACCGAAAGCCCATCTTTTACAGAACTAATTAAATTTCCAACCGTCACTTGCTTTATCGATTAACCATTTACCTTTTCATCTAAACACGTTTCATGCTTCAAAACTGCATCGCAGGATTGTCATGTGGGGTAAAGACAGCAAAGCGTGGTAGGAAACAGAATAATATTTTCGTGAGCACAGGATGCACGTACCTCACAGTGACGCTGTGATCTGATCTTGCCATAGATCAGTTTTTCAGAGTTGGGCCTTAACACAACATCTCGTTCACTCTCAGTGGCTTTGGGTGCCCTCGTCCTGTCACCCATCTAATCACGGAGTTTGTGCAGTAGCTGTGAGAAGACCTTGCCAAATCAGAGCAGTGTTGATCTTGAGGCCTTTCCAGGCTGACCTTAGCTGATTCTCTGGGGCAGGGGCTCCGGAAAAGGCTGATCCGACCTTTTGGCTGTCCACGCGGCTCCAGTCAATTGGCCTTGGCGTCGAAGGTCACCAGGTCGCTGCTGTCCGTGCTAGTAATCAGGAAGTCTTAATTATCCCTATGTAATTAGCACATGTCCATGCATTCCTTGTCCAGCTTTCCGCGTTATTGTTAGGGTCAAAAGGCTACCAGCGGTTAATTCTATCGGTCAGTTTGCAGGAGCCACGTCACTGGCAAGACGAGACGAGAAGTGTGTGTGTGGTGTGGGGGGGGGGGGGGGGGGGGGGGGTTGGGGCGTTTAGGGTAAAAGTTAGGTGTTGGCAACTGCAGGCTGGGGTACATTGCAGTCAATGTGCAGGGATCATAACTTCGATACTGCTCTGCAGGCATGGTTGACACGAATGGGTGATTGGTCCATCATTGCTTTTGCAATATTTATTTTTGCGCGCCGAATACTGCATGGCTTTGAAACCTCCATGTTTTTCTCTTTCTCACTGTCTTCTCTTTTTCAAACCTTTACCTTCCAGTATGCTGAGGCACTTAGTCTAATTGTATCAAACTGGATTTCGTGAAGACATCCTGGTTTCTCGCCTCGTCAAAAGCTTTGAAGTTTGCCATAGAAAACGCCTTCAAAGCAGTCTTCACGATTCCAGGTATTGATGTTCCTTTTACATTTCCATTCGTCCATTAGTTGATTGAGAGTAACGACGAGAAAATCACGTCGAGCACGCTCGTGCGAGTTTGAATGCGATCGAAGTCAACTTGGTCGGAGTGAAGTGTCATGCCTGACTAGACTTTGTCGCCTTTGGAGCTCTCACGAGAGAACTTCCAGCAAGGCCAGTCTCATGAGATGGCCACCCTGGAAATGTTGGCTTGTGTGGAGAAGTCACATGAGACTGCCTAGAAATTGTCTTACGGGAATTTATGGTAGGTTTTGCAGTGGCTTTCTGTAATAAAATTTAATGGACACGAGTTGCACGATTTTTTAAGTATTAAAATGTGTTTCTCTCAAATGATGATAATGAGAAACAACGTGGTATCAGC
>JAWQFJ010010137.1:170000-185000 GCA_034096865.1 Theodoxus fluviatilis | reverse complement strand
TGAGTAGAAATGAAACTTGTTTCTCCCTCTGTCCCCTGTGTCTCATAAACATCGCATGAACTTTGAAAAAGAATGAACTCTCAGTCTGATGCTAAGAACTCTGCTACCAACATCATTGAACTCTCTCCTTTATTCGTCGTAATGAAGATGAACCATTATTAGGCTTTTATTCATGAAGATGAACAGTTATAGGGCTTTAATTAATAATTGATACTGGCTGGTCATTTTTAAATTCTGATAATTCATGAAGAAGTACTTTAGTTTGATGTTGCATGTTTTGCCTGAAGATTCGGGTAATCCGTTTTCAATAGAAATTTGATATTCATTCCACCTCCGTGTCTTTATTGAGAGTTAGTCTATCTCTAAAATAGACAACAATGTTGTAACCCCCTTGGGTTGTAACAGTTTGTTTCCACGTTTTCCACAAATATCGTTGACTACCCATGGGAATTAACTGTTTTTTCATTTATCTTTGCATTGGAAAGAGAGAAAAAAAAGGTGGGTGTGTCTGGGAAAGGAAGATTCGAGGATACAGATCCTCTTCTGGCCAGTTTCACGTCCAAATGTGTTTACTCAGGACCACAGAGCCTTGTCATTACGGGAAATGTAAAGTTTTACGGCGCGTTGATGGACAGAGCTCCATACACAGTACCAGGCGTCACGACCCAGTATGAGGGATCTGAGAAAGCAGAAGTGTCACTGCCATGTGCCGAGCGAGTTGATCATCATCATCGATCATTGGTTGGGAGCGGAGATGGTTGCCCACGCAGTACTCTTTCATAATTCGTCTCCCGCCACGGACTGTTTTAGGCACTGCCAGGAAGATTTATCGATTAGGGTGCGAAAATGGGAACCTCTCATCATCTGTTTCCGTCGTCTCCATGGCCCTCGAAAATTAAAACGTCGAAAGCACGTCTTAAAGCTATCACATCGGTACGGAATAAGTCACTCCAAGACGAATAGAGACGGGTCTAGCTAGTCGGGAAGGAATGGGTGGCGCAAGAAGAACGTGACCCGACCTATAGCCTTGCTCTGTAGCTTGCCTCTGAAGTCGGTTGCCACTGACTGATTGCTGAATGGTCAGGGGTCTGCGCACTTGGTTCTCAGTAGTCAGTCTTTCGAGCAGAGGAAATGGGTTTCCACTGGCATTCAGATGTCTGGTACTTCGTGCGTCAACACTCTGATGGGCCAGGCTGGGGTTATACACTAAGAGCCCTTCAGTCGCCTTGGCTCTGCTAGCAGCTGGTCTGGTCTCCTGGAACTGGAGAGATTGATCTCTGGGCCTTTGCTAAAGGCGAGATACTCGAGCCGTTTCCAGGTATCAGATAGGCAAATGTGCCAGACAGAGGAAGGTGTTTGCGCACCTCGAGACCGGGATCCACTTGGCAAACTACAAGATTGAAACGGCACATCTGGATCTGTTTGTTTCTGAATGCTGGCGGTGTTTGATTCCATTTCGATATGCCTGATGAAAGTCTGTTGGAGGGGTGCAAGTGTCGCGAATAGAGACCATCTGTCCATTTCACTTTAGAATAAGAATATGACGTTCAAACTTGGACCAAATGTTTTCAGACATGCGGACGTGTTTGATGTGGCTTCCACGTACGAAGGTCTCTATAGGACCAAAGCAAAGGTCACACGTGCAGAGATCATTAGCCCATTATACTCTGCAAATAGCACGGTAGGACCTCACTGTTTGGACCAATGGGCTGCTATTTACCTTTAAAAATGTCCATATGTGTGATGAACGATATGTCTGTGTTGTAGAACATGCTGTACGCTGTTAAAAACCTCTGTTCTCGTCTTCTCGGCAAATTGCAAATTTGCTATTTCTTTGTCTGGAATACAAGGTGACCTTGAGCTGCTAAATGGAGTGCTTGATCACTTTCGAAAACTCTGGTGCCAGTGGTGCCAGAGAGGAACATGAGGTTCAAGCCGCCTTCATGCCTCTAACTCTATTGGTGCAGCTATTTACTTTTGTTCTCTTTGTATAGGTTTTCTGGTCTTGGTGATACTGCATGTAGAGAGTGATTTATTAGTTGTCGATAATCCAATGGAAAGTGGGAGTAGCGTTGTCTTGTTCTGAGTAAAGATCAGCAGGGTGCGCTTTTTCAGATCTCGATCTATTGACCTCAGTCAATGTGCCAATGTGTTGAAGTAAGTCCAGGATTTGGTACCTGATCATGTCTGATCAATTGTTTTACCTGCAATGCTGCTGAAGATCTTTGTTTCGGTTTGCTTGACTGAAAGGACTCTGAGGCTACCCTACCCTGAGTATTGCTTTCTCTTGCTTTGGAAATGGTGATAAATAGACAAACACACGGCAATCCCTTTGATATACTCTTTTGGACCAGGGACGCGATTTTCAGGAAACTACACATGACAATTTGCTTGTCTTCTCGCTGTTTACAAGGTTGTGGTCTCCTTTGTTGGAATCTACGCTGCGTCTCGGAAAACTGTACACTTGAATGTAATTTTACGTGCTAGTTTCCAACCGAAATAACACCAAACTTTCCGTACTAATAAATCTGCAACAGAAAGCACGTTCTCGAAAAATGCTGTGTGCCATAATTTCTCAAAGTGGGGAGAATGCCGAAAGGTCACGAAAAAAGTTAAAATGGAGTGAAGGAGCGTGATTAGATCACATTATGATGTGATCCTAATTAGTTTCAGAATGTTGGATTTGGCGGGGAGAACGCAGTAGCCCACGTGTTCAGGAGGTGAACAGTATTGACTTTCTGTGGCTACCTCTATTCATAAGGAAACGTCCAACTACTCGCCATTTTACCCCCTCGTCAATAAGGCAACAGACTGATTTTCTCTTGCGCTATACAGTGGACAAACGTACATCTGGAGGCAGGTTTCCCAGACTAAGGACATGCAATCCAACGAGCGTTTCCGGTACTATTTTTAAGTGATCGCAGTAAACATACAGGAGTCAGTATCAACATTGGGAGGAAAAAGCAGACAGCGTCTGGTCTTGAAAACGGACTTATAACAAAAACTGACTGATTTGACGTTGCGTATGATTAAAGCTATCAAACAAACAAACAAAAGAAAAAGAAAGACCAGTTGGATTGCTTGGGATTGTGGATTGCATATCCGCAGTCCTCGGAAACTCGCTTCTGAAACGTCGCATAGGCTGTCGGGAGCGTGCACCACCTCCGCTCCCTGAAAAGCGTCACTTCCGACTCACTCCTCTATTAGGCTATTAGGGATGAATCGCATCACCATGTAACTTCGCAGACTACATGGATACCCGGTTTCACTAAAGGGTGAAAAGAGACAATGTGAATGATAGACCCTGTCCAAATATGCCGCTGAAGCATCCGTGCAGCATTAAACACATTGTCTGCAAGGCAGAAAACGACAGATTCAATTACTGGACCAGAGCTGAACTTGAAGCATCCGCCTGGACCATATAGCTCATTATTATCTGGCCTGACAGGAAGGATGAAATTTGAAAACGCCCTCTTCCTGTCTTGCACCACAGGCAGGGAGCTCCGGCCGCGTCCCCAGGGAGCGGCACATGCCTCGTCTTGCGGTGAGGACAGGATGTTGTTGGCAAAGTGGAAGTACTGCTGTGTGGTTCAAAGGAAAAGGTCTTCTGCGGTTGTTCCATTCTCTGTCTGTCTGTCTGTCTGTCTGTCTGTCTGTCTGTCTGTCTGTCTGTCTGTCTGTCTGTCTGTCTGTCTGTCTGTCTGTCTGTCTGTCTGTCTGTCTGTCTGTCTGTCTGTCTGTCTGTCTGTCTCTCTCTCTCTGTCTTCTGTCTTCTGTCTCTGTCTGCCTGTATGTCTGCCTGCCTGCCTGCCTGCCTGCCTGTCTGTCTGTCTGTCTGTCTGTCTGTCTGTCTGTCTGTCTGTCTGTCTGTCTGTCTGTCTGTCTGTCTGTCTGTCTCTCTCTCTCTCTCTCTCTCTCTCTCTCTCTCTCTCTCTGTGTCTATCTCTTTTTGTCTCTTTTTTTTCTCTCTGTCTCCCTGCCTGCCTCTCTCTCTCTCTCTCTCTCTCTCTCTCTCTCTCTCTCTCTCTCTCTCTCTCTCTCAATGGGGATGCATATATATACATGTACATTTGAGCTTGGACAGACACGGGAACCATTAGACTAGAGCAGCGATCGTGCATTTGTGCGTGTTGGATCAAACCAGGAAACCCAGACTTCTTCCTACACCACTGCAGCCAGCAGTCTTATGGGGTGCCTGGGGTGGGTGGGTGGGGGGGGGGGGGGGGGGGGGGGTATAGCGCTTGTGAGAATGGCAGGAATGGGGAAGAAGGGATGGAAGCCATGGGTCGGAACCAATCAACGCTGACACACGCCATTCCTAGATGATGGGATTTCATTGGTCACTCTGCTCACAAGTTCTGCAGGCAGCTAGGCCTCCCCAAGAGACTGACTTTGAAGTTCCTGTGGGCCATGGCTGAAGCGGCAGAGAAGGCATCCTACTGGATTTGGTTGAGGAAGGACACGGGGGAATGTGGCCTACCAGAGGGCATCGAGGGGATAGACAGTCCGTGGAATATAGGAGCTTACAGGTATAGACGGACGGGCTCCCTTCCTTTGACACCACAAGCCTGCACTTTGGCGAGGCAGTGTGCCTGGTCACGTGGACGACTGACGGGCACCTGAAGCTATAACTCAGGTGTGCACCCCTCCCCCCCAAGAGTGTCAGAAAGACAGGGCAGAGTCACTCTGAGGACCGTCAGATGTCTAGCTTCTTATGAATTTCTTGTCGTGGGGCAGCTCCTTTCGGATCAACAGGCAGGAAGTCTCAGACAGTTTCCTTTCATTTGGCTTCCATACAATCATCTCCCAGGGGGTGGGAGTAGGATGGTGGGGGAAAGGGAAATGTTATATTCAGCTATGGTGCCATGAATGGACGAATGCATTCATGAATAAAGGGAGAGATATACACACACTCTCTCTCTCTCTCTCTCTCTCTCTCTCTCTCTCTCTCTCACACACACACACACACACACACACACACACACACACACACACACACACACAAACGCATATAACTGAATGAACGCACATGTCTACAAAGAAGGGGACAATGTGAGACACACAGACAGACAGACAGAGGGAGGCAACATGACTTATGCGTCAGGTACCAAGTCAGCCATTTTGTAGCGTGGTATCTAGCGAGCTTGGAGGACTTCATTCTTCTCTGGTGTGGTCTGACACTCCACACAGCCTCATCTTATCTAGTGTAACGTCTCCCTGTCTACGACCTTCACGTTTCGGTCGATTCGATGCAAACAGAAGCCCTTGCAGTGAGGACGGATGTCCCTCCCTGTATTTATGGCGTTCTTGTTCTGCAAGGAAGTAGGTTTTCAGTGGAAGAGGTCTTTCAATGTAGAATCATCCTTCTTTTGATGACCTCTTTTTCTTTTGTTCCTTTTTTTCTTCTTTTTAACCATTCTTGACTAAATAAAGTGATTAGGCTTGAGAGTTTAAGGAGTTTTAAAACGGTCAATTGTACGCAGTAACAAAATAATAAACATTGAACAAGATGTGGTCTGCACAGATCTGTACATTACGGCCTGAACTTTTCGCTGGCATTTGCCTGTGTGCAACATTACTCCTCTTCCCACCACCCCTTATTATTTTTTCCTCGCTTTTTACAGATTTTTAAAATTGCTGTTAAATTGTTTTAAACTGTCATTACTGAGTGATGTTCAGTGTCTGAAGTTAATCTGCATGTGTCGTTTGGAGACTGCATAGCAAGCATCAACGATTGTTTGGAAATTGGAAGAGGGGTTGCGAGAAATGAAAGGACTCGAGGGTGAGAAAAGAGAAAATCCTTGTCGTTCCCTACTGTCCTGAACATTTGTGCTGAACAAGATGTCTGGTTTTTCGTGCAGGGTTTCGACCAGAAACCATTGTTTCGTCACATTTGGCTTTTTGCTGCCAAGGAGAAATTCAGCCAGTCGAAGACAATCCAGCTCTGCCCTTTGCCTGTCTGTCTTTGGCAGTTCATAATTTCCCTGGATACCAGGTCTGGGCGGCCTGTTGCGGATAGGTGGGTGGACAGGCGGCTATTACGGCAAGTCTGAATAAATGGTTTTCTTTCCAATGGTCGCTAGAGAAGCACGCACCTCCAGAGAGAGTAATGCCAGGGTAGGACGTCCTCTACTCCAGTCTTCTACGTTGGGCAGAGCAGCAGAGCTCGGGCAGAATCCCCACGTGGAATGCCCAGTGCGCTGAAAAAGAGACCATTCTGTGAACCCGAATCAGTAGTAACTCAGGCGCAGTTCGCAATGAATGCGTTATAGACTTGACCTTTCGCATTACAACATTGCGCCAAAAATAGTTCGCTCCGGATACTTTTTTCCCCCACTTTTTACAGAAATCATTCAGATGTCAAAACTTGTTTTCATTTCAACACAAACATTTTATTTTATCGAATAACGCTTGTTTATTGCCTCAACAGGCGTAATTGAGTTTTGTGCGAAATAGACTCAGAACTTTTTTAACGGCGTATGTCAGGGAGCAGAAGGCTATCTCACAAGCCTCTCGTGTGATCTCTATTTGAATATTCCGGACGGAATCCTTCCATCATAATATAACTGTGCTGGAGACTCTTTCGCCTGTAGGCGAAGTCTCTAGTGGACTAGAATGGGACGAGACGACCGTCTTTCAGTGAAGTGCATTCACAATGCCGAGCCTGTTGGAAGGGTCAACAATGTTGGGTATGAATTTTTCTGAAAAGTAAATGGTTGCATGATAATATGAGTGTTGAATAGTTCACAGAATGCTATGGATTTAAGACGCGATATCATAATTCGGGTGAATTTCATGTCATGCATCTCGTAATGGAGAAAAGAGAAGTGCCGGAGAATGACCTGTCCATACAAAGCAGCAATCTGGCGGGAGAGTGGTGCTAGAACAGGATATATTTTTACCGTTGCTTTATCCAATCATCAGATTGGCAATTTCGAAACCGATCCTCTTCTCATAAACACCACATCCTGTAAAATGAATCAAAAGCTCCAGTTTCTATTAGTTTTTTGTTGTGTGTGTTCAGTTTCTCGTGTGTCGACACTCACTTCAGTTCTCTTACGACTGAGAGGATCGGATGAGCGAGCGCTGACGGCATCACAGCAATATTCGTAGGATTGTGCAAAGATGCAGTATGGATTTCAAGGAGCCTTTATTTCGAGATGACGAACACAGAATATTCATGACTGCCTGCTTCTTGGCCTGGACTTGTGAAGTGTTTTTATTGACTCTCATTGCGCCCGGCAGCGAGGGCGATGGATTTGGTTGTCATTATTTTCAGAGAATTTCATATCGCGGCGTCAGGTTACATTGCTCTCGGTCGCTGCTGAAATGCTTTGCCAGGCTGATGAACCTAGACAAAACCCTTGACCGCGGAAATCCTCTCTTGCATGAAATGAGGAAATTTTCGGCAGATACTGCTCTGTAATTATCAGGTTTTTTTTAGCTCAGCAGTCTGACTGCTTTGTTATGGAGATGGAGAAGACCTGACCTTTTGATCGACCAGCCACTGAACAAAAATGCTCTGGACAAAAAAAAGGGGAAGTCTGTTCGAACGACCAGTTCTCTATTCATCGTGGAGAGGGTTCTTACACTGCCCGAATTTTGATAAAAAGGGGATAAATTAAACGCAAAATCTAAAGATAATATTTTTACATGAATTTTTCCAAGATACTTCATCTTGATGTGGGCGATCAGTATCGTCTTTGGAAGTTGGCACATCAAATTTTTCAATCAGAAATGCCCCAAGAAGGCATCTTAGTATAAAAAGTGGCAAAAACAACCTAATCGTTAGCTTTAAATGGATTGATACGATACATGAGCGTCCTAATGAATCGCTTCTTTATGTTAAAGGCAGTTTAACAGGCAAAGCTACTGCTCTATTTACTGTGCTTAGTGTCATTTACCATCCTTTTTATCCTCGGGGCGCAATCTTTGCTGAAAAATACCACCGTTGAAAAGTTTATTGCAGACGCGTGGAATGTTAGTGGGGTCAGGTCAGTCACGGAAGGCAATTACGGGGTTGATGGAAAGGTTGAAAGGGGGAGCAACTCCTAAAATTACTGAAGTCAGTGAAGCAACCTTTAGTTCTCTCCCCCCCACCTCCACCCCCCTCTCCTCCCTCACTCCCCCCCCCCTCCCTACTCGCTGTCCCACATCCACCCACCCGACTACTCCCCGCCTGCGTCCCATCTGCTTGTCAAATAATGTCGTCCATTATTTCCTTGAAGTTTGAGGAAGAGGTCTGGATTATTTTTCATTTCTTCATAATGGCGGAGGTATCCTGCCATTAGGGGAAAGAATCGTTTCCTGTGAAACAACCCGAGCAGTGCTGTCACTGCTGATTTACGACTCCATACATTGGTGGCAGTGAAGTCCAAGAGCTCTGATTGAAGCCGAAGAAAAGTTTCCCAGACTCTGGGAACGGGCGTGCTTATGCTGTGGCCTTTTGGGCGTGCCGCTATTGCGTGGACGCAGTTATTACCTCCGTCAAGGAGGTTATGTTTTCGGGTCGGTTAGTTCGTTAGTTTGTTCATTTGCTATTCGGCAAAACAACTTTAAACAGTTCAAAACGGATTCTGATCAAATGTGTTGCAAGGTAGAGGTTTCACCCAAAGAACAAATCTTGACATTTTGGAGGCTACCTGTTATCCCGTTTTGGAATTACAACCATGAGGAGAAATGTTATCAAGCTAGGCTATAGACCAACAAATGCTGCAAGCCAACGTTTGCGTTCCATAGTCGGAGACCGCTAGCAGGGGCTAAAATGAACTAAACTTCATAGCGTCAGTCCTGACTAGCAAAACATGCTGCCTGAATTACACAGACCATGGAAGAGGTGCTGTGATACCTGCACCACTGTGGCTGCCTTGGCGGAGGTTTGCGCTCTCTACGTGCTCTCTAGTGTTGTAATGTTTTGGGTGTGTTGCTGTTGCATGGACCTAGGTATTATCTTGATTGTTGACGTCCCTCAGACATAATTTAGCGTGTTTGGAGCGAAATGATCAATTTATGAAAATCGATCGGTTTGTTTTTGCTTGGTATTCTTCTCTTGCTCTGAAAATAAAGGAAGAGTGCACGCCATATCTGAAGATAGTTGTAAACGTTGGGCATTGAACAATTAAAGAAGGAAAGAATGAAATGTTACCAATGCCATGACAAAGAGTCGTCCTGTCATTTACATGAAGAAACGACCAGAGAGAATCTGGCTTCTGGATCAACATCTGTTTCGTGAGGCAGGAATCCAGACGTTGAGCAAACACACATGTTAATGTGACAACAACAAAACATAAGTAATCATAAGTCTATCCCTTCCAGACAGAAGAACAAATCGCTCTGGCCAGGCGAGAAGAATTTGACGCGAAATTTATGGACATGTCTTCCTTAAGGTTTCTCCTCTCACCTTTGATCTTTAGCTCTTGCTCTCCTACAGCTGTAGTTCCCCTCTGTGTGTTGAGTTTCTATGGCCTTGAGGCTTCGTCTGAGGGGAGAAGAAAAAAACGAAAATAAACCCGATATCGGTCAGAGACTGTAAACAAGGCTTGATTCCGATGAAAAACACTGCCCCACGGCGATTGTTTTAGAAGTTTCGTAAGAAATACAGCTGCAAGGAACATTGACCTTTTTCTCCAAATATGTGTCGAGTCCACGTACACAGTTAAAAAAATCAATTGCAATTTTTGCAGACAACAAAAGTTGTTACTTAAAGAAGGATCGAGAGAATTAGTAAAATGTTACGTGCAGTGGCTGACGAACGAATGGACAGACTCACAAAGAAACACGCATGCACTCATTTACACACACACGCATATAATGCATAAATAGGCTTATGCTGACACGTGCACACACTGTGGTATACTTATGTACGCGCACCCATGAACATATATCCACAAACACAGGGGCACACAACACTCACGCACGCACACACACACACACACACACACACACACGCACGCACGCTCGTACGCATGCACACTCACACACACACACACACACACACACACACACACACACACACACACTATTCTCACGCATAAATCGATGGGCAAACTACAGGGCGGACCGGAAGGAGGGAAGGCGGATGCGCGGAAGACCGGAAGGGCGGATAGAGAAACGTGCGCAGACAGGCAAGCAGAAGGCAGGCAGACCGGCTGAGACTGAAAGAGAATCTGGCTGGGAAGAAGGTGAATGGTGGAACGTACAGACGGACGAACGAATGGACATATGCAGGGACAGAAATAAGGCAGGCACGAGAAGAATAACAATTTCACACCCCGAAAGAAAACATCTTTGTCGTCTTTCAGCTTCTTTTGTCTCCAAAATATTTTTTTATTCTTGCTGCTTATGCAACCGAAACGAGGAAAACGCAATTGAGTGACAGCGGAACGAATTACATGCGAATACTGAACGCAGACGGTCACCCCGGAGACGGATCTGTTGTTGCTTTCCTGCCATGCTTAGCCCGAGATTCGGCTTCGTGTGGAACTGTAAAAACCCCAAGACGCATTCATGCATTTTGGGCTGATCTTTTTTTTCTTCTGAAAACCCTCTGTGTACGCCCTTTGCAAAAAGTAGTTGCCCTGTGGACCAGCAAGTCAGGTTGAAGACAAAGGAAACGATTTGCAGAAGACGTGGAGAGGATTGCTACATCCAGCCCCCTGGGAAGGATAAAAACATGTGGATGAACGCTCTGTCGCGATGCCACTGTTGCTACATCCAGCCCCCTGGGAAGGATAAAAACATGTGGATGAACGCTCTGTCGCGATGCCACTGTTGCTACATCCAGCCCCCTGGGAAGGATAAAAACATGTGGATGAACGCTCTGTCGCCTAAGAAACCAATGAACTCGTTACATAATCCACTTAGCAGTTGCACGGTAAACGGGTTTTGTTGCGTCACGTAGCAATGGCTTCGTTTAGCGAGTGCTGCGTGCATTTGAGAATGTACTCATTAATAATAATAAAGTTTATTTATAAAGCGCATTTTCATATACATGTTCAAAGCGCTTTACAGACATGAAAGACATGAAACATATAAATAATGCCAAACACAAATAAAGCAATCTCAAGCACAGTACACATACAATGCTTAAGCACACAAGTAGACCAAGCCCAAAGCAACACACCACAGCAACAACTTGACACAGGCGAAACCAGTAAACCAATAACACAGGCACACGTACATGGCATCAACACACAAGCCAAACTATAACAGGACCAACCACAGGCCCCCATATAAAGCACGGAACGGACGAAAGCCCATCGCATATGGCACAAATACGCAGAAAGATAACACTCCGTACAAGACGATGTAACTGAAGCAATGAAGTCACACACACAAAGCACGATACACACGAGCAACCAGCAACGAACATGGCAACAGCACACAGGCAAACAATACCCGATGCAGGACATACAATATAACGACATACGAAAGGAGCATGGAAGACATGAATTATATCAACAACATATATGACCGCACACAGTCAGCATACTCAACGGAAACAATATCGAACAGGATTAAACAATATAACTATACACACAAAGCAGGGTACATAAACATGATCCGCAGAATGCACGACATCAGCACACAAACAATAATCAATGCAAGTCCAAACAAACAGAATTGAATAACATGCAAGACGGTACATAAAGCATGTATGTGGACACCCAAAAACTAGCACATGAGTTGCAGTGAACGTACAGGCATATAATAGTCACTGAAGCCCAGTCCAAAGGGGGTGGGGTGGGTGGGTATTATGTAATTATTATTTAATTATAGTGAGTTAATCATTACTACACGACGTCAATGTTGCAAGCTTTCACTCTAGCAATAATTTGACAGATAGCCAAGACCGGCCATGCAAGAAGTTGTTTTAATTTCGTGGTCCAAATCATCCGCTATCGTGCATCTCTTAAGTGTAACAGTGAAATGTATAAAGATTTTTCTGCAGTGAACCAAATATGATGTAGATATATGCACTTCTCGGTACTGCCTTTTCAGAGACTCGAATGAGTATTTATGTGCACTCAATTACGAATACTGTACTTTTTCTAGAGAAACGGACAAAATGGGGACACCCGCTCGAAAAGTCATACGCAGTATTAGAACTCCGCATGTTAGCAGTCACGGTTGCTTTTCGAGACCAATATGATTATCTAAACTTGGCCTGAATATTTTTTGCCGCAAAACTCGACTTCAAATTCCATTGTCGTAAATGAGCATACAAAAGTTACAACATGGGATTCTAAAGCTTGCTAATGCTAATTAGTATGACGTCCAAAGAATGTTATTCTTTGATCTTGGACCATCAATATTACATCGCCTTCCTCAGCTTTTGTCTCAACCAGTGTATCGAACAATAACTCCGAGGCTGATTGTGATCTTATTTCTGTTGCTGGAAAGTGGAAAAAAATTGCCGCATATCGACACTGCACTGTTTCTCATGGGGCGGTTTGTTTTGCGACGCATAAACACGCATCCTCTGTAGAGAGGACCAACACCCAAGAAAGGAATTGTTTTCTTGGAACAAAAAGAAGTGGTTTGGGGACTTTTTGATGAATCGAAACTCGTGCTGAGAGAGCGACTGTGTTTAAAGACGGACGGGACACGTTGCAGAACGAGGCAGGCAGAGCGTGGTGAGACGGATCAGTACAAACACACTGGTGTGGGAGGGAGAAGCCGAATGCTGGATTTTGTCACGCTGTGCGCCAGGCCAAGAGGCTCAGAAGGTGCCATAGTTCTGAGAGGACCCATCGATTATACGTCAGCGTGTCTCTTCGCCAGAGTGTTGTAGTGTGCTGGAACCTTGGCTCTGTAGTCCGTGGCCAGAATCCCTCATCCGTCCAGCAGTCCATCCATCTTGCCAAGAAACTCTGCGACTGGCTGCTCTGTCAAAATTATCCACCAGCAAGATTTGTCTTGCAGATCTTTAATGCTCTTAGATGATTGAGCCTGCATTTTGTTATGTTATAAATAGTACTATTGTCGCAACGTCTTATGTCTATTACTTTTAAAACGACTAAATGTTTGAAGAAAATGTATGTCACCCTTCCTGCTTCAAAGGATTGTATTAGTGCGATCATTGTTTCGAGAGACCACGTATGTCAGGAAATCAATTTCAGCGCCTTGTAATAAAAACGTTTTGAAAGCAATCACATTGCCCGGGTACTGGGAAAACAAATGAGTGTTTCAACAAGCGTTCTACCACTTCGGAAAGATTTATCGCAGGCAAGGCTTCATGAGGTCAGGCATGTCAGAAAAAGCTGAAAACGCAATAAAATCCTCGCATTGTTGCTCTTCCACACCCTTGCATCGCAATCCCGAAAACCGAACTCTGTGTCTTAGGCACGTTTTTATCCTGAAACAATAATTCTCTACGCAGTCGTGGAGAGTGCATGCTCGCTGCTGGCTCCCATCAATAGCCGGAGCCTGACAGTTTGAAAGCCCCGGATTGATTTTCACGGCACTTCGTCTGCGAACTGAGCCGTGTCAGACAGTGCAGAACGTCATTCATCATGGCCGCCTGTAAAGGTCGACCACTCAGTCCAGTCGCAGGTCACACCTACAGTGTGCGATGACCAAGTTGTGAAAGTTATTGAGAGACTTCAGTCCTAGCATTTCGAAGTTCTTTTTTTGAAAAGAAAGTTCCAACTTGCCTGTCATCCTAGTGGTCCCATTTCATGCCCCCCTGTGGGCTCGGGGTAAGAATCGACCCACCGCGTCTCCCAACGCGATTCGTAAAAGGCGAACAACTCGGGACACCGTGACTTCATTAGCGTTCACTCTAAACTGTTCTAGTGATTTTCGTGCTTAATGGCCTTACATAGCCTACAGAGGCTGATAGGCCGTAAAACACCATCCATTCATCCATCCCATTTCATGTTGGGATTATCGGCTTAGCGTCGCCAAGTCGTGATATGCATCGAGAGGCATTTGAAGCAGCAGTTGGATTTTATATATATATATGTGAAACTGTCACGCTTACATGACATCCTAGAGATCCGATATAAAATCTGCTTATCGTAAGGGTTGCAGAAGTCGTGACAGGCGTTATGGAGATATAGATGCCGCAGTAGAAAGTCGGTTCAAAGTTGCTTTCAACACAGGACGGCACTTGCATCACCAAGCCATGGCTGTAAACAAGAAGGGATAGACGCAGAAGTTGAAAGTTTTCTGTGTCAGAATGCACACAGATACGACATTTTTATGGTCCGATTTAAACCTGCTTGACTCCACACCTCGGCCTAGGATGACTCAGTTGCGATAAGGGGAAAAATGTCTTTGAAGAACAAGGCACAGGTTCTTTATGTGTGAAAGCACGATAATGAGACGTCTTTTTTGCCCAGCTGAAAGTTACTTAATGGCACAGTAGAGACCTAGCATTTTAGAACAAACAGGCTTCAAGTTGATGCGACATCTTTGTAAGCGACCTCACATTGACGACCATTACGGAATTGTTTGAAGCCTATACCCTCATCTCCCATCCCCAACCTACCCCCCCCTACCCCCCTCCCCCCCGTCTCCCCGTCCCCTTTCCCCTTGCTCCGTTGAGAGATTCTTGCAACTACAGGCGTATTCACGTTCGATCAGATTTCTCGTCTTTAATAAGGATACATGTACATCTCTGTAGTAATGTTCTCGTCTTTAATAAGGATACAAGTACATCTCTGCAGTAATGTTCTCGTCTTTAGTAACGATACATGTACATCTCTGCAGTAATGTTCTCGTCTTTAATAAGGATACATGTACATCTCTGTAGTAATGTTCTCGTCTTTAATAACGATACATGTACATCTCTGTAGTAATGTTCTCGTCTTTAGTAACGATACATGTACATCTCTGTAGTAATGTTCTCGTCTTTAGTAACGATACATGTACATCTCTGTAGTAATGTTCTCGTCTTTAGTAACGATACATGTACATCTCTGTAGTAATGTTCTCGTCTTTAATAACGATACATGTACATCTCTGTAATAATGTTCTCGTCTTTAGTAACGATAC
>JAWQFJ010010137.1:155000-165000 GCA_034096865.1 Theodoxus fluviatilis | reverse complement strand
TCGTGTCGAGACAAGCCACCCCATCCTTTCCTTATGTCTGGCCACAGAGTTACCGTATGGCTTTTTCGACTCTGTCCATGGGATAAAACTTTGCACTGCGACATATTCATTACTTTTGTCCATTGTGACTTCTCAGTATCTCTAAATAGACAGTCTTTCCCATGGAGACGAGCATTTTGACATTTCGTGTGCATTGCCGGCCACGAGGATATCTCAAGTCGTTTCCGAGTCTGTGGGACAGCAATATTGATTCTGACGCGTCTACCTGACCGCTCTTTCCCCATTGCCTGCTGCTTAGTCTCGCCTCAAAGGCCAGCTGCACTTGTGCGTGTCTGGGTGGTGAGGAGAGGTGCAGGCAGGTGGAAATTATTGAGTCCAGCCCTCATTATTTCGGCGTCAGCTCCGACGATAACGCGCCGAATGTAGGTCAGCTCACGACCGAATCGATGGTCATTTTTATGACCTTTTATGAGGTTTTTGCCTCACCTAGCTGTTGCTTAATTATCTTATTGCTTCTCGTCATGCATCTGTGTATTTGCCTACCACTTTCCTCTCTCCCTCTCACTCTGTCTCTCTGTTTCTCTGTCTCTCTCTCTGTCTCTGCCTCTGTCTCTGTCTCTGCCTCTGTCTGTCTCAGTCTCTTTCTGTCTCTGTCTCTCTCTCTCTCTGTCTCTCTCTCTCTCTCTCTCTCTCTCTCTCTCTCTCTCTCTCTGTATCCTTCTCTTTTGTACGGGATTATTGAGTTATTTTGCTTATGACGTCAAAGATGCTCTATACGGTTTTTCGCCGTGTCTGTAGAAAAAGTTTTCATAATATGATTTTTGAGCCATTGAAACGTTGTATTGATCTCATTTTTATTGTCGGTGAAATATGGTAGTTATGGCTGTTAACATCGCATGGGAGGAAGTAAACGACTTGTTTTATGGACAAAAACACGTTGACAATGCTGCTGATTTTATAAAGACGTCGTTAGAAGTTGATGCAGAGGCAAAATTATTTTTGAAAAAGAACAACAAATCCCAACAGTGCATTGAACGGAGTACACGCTGCTCGGGCCTCCAAGCTGAGCTAATGGAACAAGTCCCGAAAGCCCGGCATCCAGGTCTTCCAGCTGACGAGGGCGCATCGGGCGGCTCTGGCCGAATGTTACCCTTGAATTTGTGACTGCTTGAAAACTGCATCGTTGCAGAGCATGCTCCTTGTCATCGTGTCATAAGTGAAGTTATTGCAGTGCGCAGTCAGCGCACGCTGTCACTCTTCGTCATCGATTTCTTGCACGCGTTTTGTCTATGCAGGGCTGGCTTCCCACGCGCTTCTGCACCTTTCCTTAGCAGTCCTGTTTTTATTTGCATTGAGTTGCCTTTGCCCTGTTTAGAGAGCTGATGTCCCATTGTTAAGGAGCGCCAAAGTGTTCACCCTGTGGGCTCGTAAGGAAGCTTACCCGAGGCTTGTACTTGTAGTAAACATTTCAGCAATGGCTTTGTAATGCCAATAAAATCAGCAGCGTCAGAGGTGTTGTTGCTATGGCAACAGAATCCTCCACGGCAGGTAGATGGCGATTGAATACCCTGTATGAGGGTCTGCAACTGTCTGGAGACAGAGTGTCACAGCTTATCAGCGTCATAAAAGATGCAATCAGTTCTGCCACGCCCATTCCCTTCCTGACTCGAATAAATTGTATGTTCTTGTATTGATAAAAAAATATGTGCTGAAATAAAAATGAAGATATAACTGAATTCGATGACCTCTCGTTGCAGAGACCAAGGAAATAAAAAATGATCGTACCGACTAATTCGTATGCCAGAGTCATGCCACATTTTCAACGCGTCGCTTTGACGTCATACTCCTAATGGAATCTTGACGCATAAATCCCTCGCTTGTGCGCCGGGGGTGACGTATGTCTTATCTCCCAGTGGCAATACGAAGTCAGCCTCCTGGGGGATCAATGCAGCTTTGATATGGCGGCTGAGAGGTCTTACACTACGCTCTAGTTTCCCCAACTCTGATTCTATTTCAGAGGCTATCTCCGCAGGGCCGGCGAGGAGCATCTTGTCAGGGTTGCGAGATAGAGAGAGGATGCACTTGCGTGGCTTGTGAACCACCTTCACGACCCCTTTTCTGGCTTATTAGTGCTTGGGCGTGAGGGGATTTGTGGCACAGACAGTGGTGACGATGGAGGATGAGAAAGCCATGACGGCGGTCGTTGGGCCTGATTTGATTCATCAGAGGAAGCCATCGCTAAAATCCAGACGTTCCCTACAGACGACGGAATGGTTGCGGTGTGTATCCTCTATGGAGGGCGGCGACGACGGCCTGAGATGGGTTGTCCTTGCGCAGGCGATACATTTGCGATTGATGGTCTGACACCCCATTGTGTCTGGCCCCCAATTACGCTAGGCGTCCTCTTCTGTTTCGCAGAATGGAAGGTGTGCAGAATTATGTCGTAAAGGAAAGGGAATGTGTCGGCAAGTTGATGGAGCGGCTGGGATCCTGTGACAGTAAGATAAAGACGTTGAAAGACTAGCAAGTGAAAGAGGAAACTGGACCCTATGGATGTAAACAAAAAGGGCATAATGGCATGCACACGAGTGAAATAAACAATTTTGAACTGTTCCAGTACATTAGAAGATGGACTAAGAAACAGTGATATGCATATTTCTGAATTTTGGTAAAATGAGCTTCTTGATATGTTGTGCATTGTTCTAGCACTTTATGTGAAAGGACTTGAGTCCCTAGTTTATTGCTTGATAAAGCAGACACTTGTGAATGGAGTTTGACATCCAGATCAGATTGAGTAGCACATCTTGCGAAACCTGACAAGGGATGAATGCCAACTTGCCCGTATTCTGTTTTTGACTGGTATTTGTATTACATGTCTTTGCGTGCCTTGAAGAGTGAGCTTGGACATCAAGTGGTCTTTGTCGTGTGGCATAAACGACAGTTGTTGATAAGGATGCAGACATTACAGACAAGACGGGGGAGAAGGCTGCCGCATTCACTAGAAAACTTACCGCAATCTTGGCCACTACAGTTCATTTTTACGGTGCACGATCTCTTCAGTACGTTAGATTTACCACCGTCACAAAACATTTTTGAGATTTGTCTGTTGGAGAAAAAGACCAAGCCAATTGGAAAACCATCTGTATACCAAAGTTTTTTTGTTTATATTTAAATACCAATTCCTGTGTATCAGAGGAGGAAAACTAACCAAAGGTCTCATTAAGTTCATTTTATGTAAAAACATTTGGGCGAACTTTTTCTTTTCAGTTAAAAAGATATTCTCATGGAGTATTCACCCCCAGTACTGAAGTGCGTTGTCTCTCTATTCCACAGGGGCTGCCTACCAGTACGAGGAGGAGACATCCAGTGACAGTGACGATGAGGTTCTAAAGCACTACCAGTCCTCGCTGGCCGCGGGAAAGCGCATGTCCACCGGGGGACGCTCCAGTGTGCGCAGTGGCAAGACCGCAGCCAGTCGCAAGTCGGCAAAGTCGGCAAAGTCGGCAAAGTCCGCCAAAAGCACCAAGAGCTCCCAGAAGTCCTCTCCCAAAGGTGAGTGAGCGCTGCCTTTGTCTTGGACTGTCCAGTGCCGCTGTCTTTGTCTGTGAGCACTGCTTTTGCCATGGACTGTCCAGTGCCACTGCCTTGGTCTGTGAGCACTGCTTATGCCATGGACTGTCCAGTGCCGCTGTCTTGGTCTGTGAGCACTGCTTTTGCCATGGACTGACCAGTGCCGCTGCCTTGGTCTGTGAGCACTGGTTATGCCTTGGACTGACCAGTGCCGCTGCCTTGGTCTGTGAGCACTGCTTTTGCCTTGGACTGACCACTCCCGCTGTCTTGGTCTGTCTACATTGATGCCAGCTCTACATAAGGGGTCTAGATACTCATCTTCAGTCGCTCGCGGCATGCTAGTGTGGTGTTCGAAAGCTGCGCGGACTCTAGAGATGCATTATGAACAAGAAGTTTAACTCGCTGTGCTTTCTTTTTTGATAATGAAACCAGATACCTGAGAAAGTAGGCTGTTGGGCTGTTGACCTTTACCCAACAAACTATTGTAGTATCCAGTGGAGGCCTCTGTGATAGGCGTGAGTGACCCTGACCACGTGAGCAACCACGAGTAAATGATATGAGCACATGGGTTCTTAACTGTATGGTCTGAGAACTCGACTTACAGTTGCTTGCTGCAAAGTTTAATTTCTTTGTTTCCCTCATTTGGACTTTTGAGCAAAGTGTTAAACTTGTTCTCTCTCTCTACCCTGACGTAAAACTATAGATTCGTTACAGAATTGAAGTGGTAAGGGTCATGAATAATATGCGTATACTTTCACCTGCAGCCTGATTGTACGTTCAACAGTGAGTACCAGTAGTCCAGGAATGCTAGTCAGTGTAGCTCGATGGCCAAGACTTTCAAGTGCTCAGTTTAAGCAAATGGACTTAGATGAAAGGTTGCCATACAAAATCGAGCTCTTCATGTACATACTATGCTATCTGGTCCAAACCAGAGATACTGTCCAGGATAGCACAAACAACAGCAGCATTGGCAAAGTTGAAGCCAATATGGCGTGACAGAAATATCACTCTCGCGTCGAAGATCAGGCTCATGCGCACGCTGGCTATCTCCGTATTCTTGTATGCATGCGAGTCCTGGACACTCACATTTGAACTACAGAGACGGATACAAGCCCTGGAAATGAGATGATATCGCAAGATTCTGAACATCTCATATAAAGACCATGTCACGAATGAGGAAGTCAGCAACAGGATCAGGAGAGCATTTGGACAGTACAAAGATCTGCTCTCAATCGTAAAAAGCAGAAAGCTGAAGTGGTAAGGTCACGTGTCAAGAGGCAGTGGGCTGGCCAAGACCATCTTGCAAGGTACCGTACCAGGTGGGAGAAGGAGAGGCAGGCAGAGAAAGAGGTGGGAAGACAATATCAAAGAGTGGACAGGCTTGACCTTTGCTGACTCACAGCGAGCCACAGAGGATAGAGATCGATGGAGGAAGATTGTCCGAAAGTCATCAGTGGTGCCTCAACAACCCATCTCAGGGTTAAGACACTAAACTGAACTGATGCTATCTGCGTCACTGCAGGATACTCCTACGTGCAGCAAGTCGATCGAACGTTCTCACTGGCCTGTCAAGTTAGTGACCCTAGGACCAGTGAGACAAGAGAATCAAGTCTGACACGATACGGTGTTCTACGAATGCAGGCATATTCATCGTCTCGGTCCTGTGCATGCCACGCCACATCTAGGACTTAGTGAGGACTTCTTTGCGTGAGGCAGAAGAAGGTTCATGCATAGAGAGTAGAGATGTTGGCTTGCACGATGAATGAAGGCCCAAGTTTCCCCAGGAAAGGTTTGACCGACATGACCCTGGTATTCTTGGTAACTATGCTGTAAGGAAAATGAGAAGAAAGCGATCAAGCTTTCCCACTTCCGAACGAAAACTTTTTTCTTAGAATGGGTACAAAATTAGCATCAATACGGATGCTGCTGCAGAGGCTCGAATCAATTTCAAACAACACATGCGATCCGAAAGTCGGAGGCACCACCAAAAAGATAAAGAGGCAACATCAACGACGTAAATTAAATGGAGAGAAATGTTCTGGTCTGATATCAATCTTCCAAGATGGCGGTTGCCCCTTGGTTCAAGGACAACGGGACCTGTGCTTATCTCAAAAAAACTTCTGCAGGTCCAGTTTGGAGCGGCAGAGTCGCAGACAGTTGGGGCACTGAAACCGTTGCCGTCACAGGGACCATGGCAGCTCTGTGGCGATGCGCGGGCTACCGCATGTTGCTGCCGATGGTCCGCCTCTAGCAAGTCGGACGCCTTACGGGAGACAGCTCTCCATCGGGCACGATCCAACGCTACTGCATGCAACTCAGGTGGTGTGATGTCACACCATTTCAGGTGTTATCTTCAGGTTGTCCTTATAGCGCCTTTGTGGACGACCTATATTGCGCCCTCCTTGCATTAATTTTGGGGGGAAAGCTGTTTTGAGATGTGCCCTTTGCCCATTCTGATGACATGACCTGCCCGTCAGAGCTGGGACCTCAGCAAAATCGCCTCGATAGAGGGTGACTTCGCTCGGGACCGAAGTTCAAGGTTTGTGACTTCGTCCTTTCACCGCACACCCTGGATGGATCGCAAGTGGAGCTTCCTCGATTGTCTCATTTGTCGGCGGTGCACAGTCAAAGTCTCGCACCCGAAAAGGAGGGAAGTGAAGACAACAGCTTAGTGCACTTTCAGATTAGTGGACAGGGACGGGTAGTGGCGATTGAGTACCATCCAAGACGCATTTTATGAAAATGCAAAATGAACTTGTCAGAACGTGTAGACGGAACTGACGTCCGTGGATGAAATTCAGGGCACAAGAGCGACGCTTTACCGTCATCTCGTGCAGAGTAAATGCAGTCTGCAGCTGGAATGGAAAGGGGGAGACAATAATTCGATTGCAAGGACTAATAGTAGGCTGGTGCCGTTGATGCATGGGCCCTAAGTGCATTTGTGCAGAATGAATATGGATGATCTAGACGCCAGAAGGATGCTAGCCTGCACTTGCATTCAGACATGTTTCTGAATGACATGAATAGTCGGAATAGTCGTGATAAGGGTCAAGAAGGATGCATTTGCCTCTTAAGATTGACAGCATCCTGAACGAAAATTGCATACAGTGTGACACGGAAATCATAGACTTTAGTTGCAGGAAACAATGCCTTTGCAGAGAATTTGTTCCACTAGCGCTGCAATCAAATAATCAAGACTGTTACTATCGGCTTGCTTGATTGGTAGCTATGATGTGTGGCTGCGGCTGTTTGTTATCGTGGCGTCGTGAAGATTACTGTCCTGCCGTCAGTGAAAACAATGCTTGTCCTTACAGCTCGATAAGACAGTTTCTGGACTTTTAGAGCAAAATGGATATTTAACGAAGTCAAACAGTGTGGTCACTTACATTAGAAATAAGACACTTTTTCAGAATTGATTTGAACTACATCGTAAAACAAATAATGCCTCTTTTTGATTTAGTTGAGAAGTTGTACACGACTACAAACGGATTTCGAAGTATCTAGAATGAGTATAAACTTCCCTCGGTTGCTATTTTTTATATTTTAAGGAAACGGACGAAATTACATGAATTCAAATGGAGCTCAAAGCCATTACAAACAGAACAGACCTTTACTAAGGAAACAGTTTGTGTGTGTGTGTGTGTGCAAGTAGGACGTGACCAACTCGGCATCTCCTTTCCCCTGTCCCCCTGTGGGTTGGGGGTTCAGAATTGACCCACCTTGTCTCCCTATGCGGTTCGTAAGAGGCAAATAACTAGGGACACCGTGACTTAATTTGCGTTTACTGTGAACTGTTCTTGTGATTTTCGTGCTTAATGGCCTTACATAGCCTACAAAGGCTGATAGGCCGTAAAACTAAAACACAACACTATCCTTTTCCCTGATCTCTTGTATGTGTGTTGTAAAGGATGTCTCGCTTGCAAAGAACGAGGCCATCTTCTGTTTGACAGTAGTGCGGAAACGCATGGGAAGAAAAACTTAACGTTTGTTAATAATCTGACGTGACACTTCCTCGCTGTAGACTTTTTCTGCCCTTCGCTGCAGTGAAATGTTGTAATGTCCTGAACAACGTGTGCTGTTTGACAGTAATGGGTTGGTCCACGCAAAGAGGAAACTGCTACCGCTGGCTTGCACAGAACGAAATACTTTTCGCAAAACCATTAGAGTGCTCTTGACTTTCTTGAGAGGCTTAAAGTTTTCTTAGTGATTCCATCAGCTTTTATTAAGGCAGACCTTTTCTAAAAAGTGTGATTTAAAAAAATCCGTGTGTCATTAAAACGTTCTTTGCATGTGTCATCGAAACTTTTCAGAGGAAACAATACTTTAAAGAGTTTGAAAAAAGTATTAGGTTCACCCTTTTCAATGAATAGAAGATATTGTTGAGTGTATTTACACATTTTTACATAAACCTTGGCGTAAAAACGTCGTTGTGAATCTTGATATACATGTATTATGATATATTGATATACGATGAGCATACAGTTATGTCGAAATTCAAGTGCCAAGCAGTTCAGAACACACTGAGACTAAACGGCAAGATATTTGCAAGACTACAACATACTTATATCTCAAACAGTCATAAACTCACAAATCATCTGCGAAACAGGATCAGATAATGCGACTTTTTCGATAGACTGTTAAGTGCGCGGTGTGAAACTGTCCAAGGGACGTAATTTTCACCGTTTCCGTTTGTGAGGCGATCTCTGGGGAATTTGTTTTCCTTGAACAGAAGAGTTCGCTTCTGGGTTAGTACGGACATCGATCTAGAGCTGTTATCTGGTGCCAGGAAAATGCAGATGCAGGCTTAGCTAGTGGTAATGGGGGCTTCCAATGAGCAAACTGACCCATTTCCACCTTCGGCGAAGGCCGGATGAACTAATGAAATATCAATTTACCTCTCGCCGACCCCTCCCTTGCTTGGCAAGTGGGTGTGTAGGGAGAGGGGGGACAGAAGGAAGGGTGGAGAGTGGGAAGGAGGGGGAAGGGGGATGAGCGCGGGGGGGGGATGGTTGAGGGGAAGAAGAGAAGAAAGGAGAGGGAAGGGGAAAGAGGGAGGGTCGGGAGAAGGGGCAGGGGGGCAAATAGTGAAAAACGAATTTATCGATTCCATCCCAATGTAGCAGCTTTTCATCCGCTCTGGTCGGAGCTTGGAGAACGTTCTTTCCTAGGCCCGGAGCCGAGAGAGACCAGATGGCAATCGTAAGGACAGGAGGAGAGCTTTCCAGGGAGCTGGCGGGACAGCGTGCCGTTGCCTAAGCAACGGTGAGCCACACTCACTCACGGTGGGGGTTAACCATGGCTTAAGACCCCTATTTCAAGTAGATTCTCCAGGGTGAAGTTTTTGCTCCTTTGCGCAAGAACGACACCTCGGGGTGATAGATGGTGTAGATTTGGGTTGGGATCGTCGCCCTCTCCGCGTCCTGCTGAAAACGCTGCGGTCAGGACGCTGCTAAATATGACACTAGCGCGCGGCTCTGACACGGGCAACGAAGATGCAGAAGTCTTTCGTTCCTTCTGCCAGCAGACTTTAAATTTCGTGATTTCGTTTTCATGAGAGGCGGCACTGGGAAATGGCTGGGAGGATAAGATGCGTCGTTGGACGTGAGCAACAGTCGCGGTTCAGAGGGAAGAAGGAAACGCAACTGGGCAGGCAGTTGCGAGGAAAAGTGTGTGGATGTGGAGAACATAATATCATTCGAAGGTAGTCCCTTGTTTACCTTCATGTCTTGCCGATCGACATATTTTCTTCTCTATACGGGGCTGCACACAGCAAATGTAATTCCTGTTGTGTGTGGGTTTTTAAACAAGACTACACAAATATCCGGGTTCCTTTATACCGAAATGATGACATTTATCAATGCAATTTTAGGTAGAAGAGGTGGGAAACGTTTGACATTCAGCTGATTTTCAGAAATCTAAGCCACCCACCATCCAATCGATGAGTGAATATAAGTTTAAAGTCACTTTAAAGTTGAGAATGCGAGATGTGGATATCTGGAGCTCATACAATTTCCAGTCTCCAAAATCTCGTTTGCTGAGCGAGGGGGCTAACCGGGCTACGTATCACCTGATTCGGGGGCGAGCACCAAAACGCCAACAGGAGTAATCCCCCTTGAATTATCCTGCAAGCAAGAGTAGTGGAGAGGGTCGTGAAGACACGGGTGTCTCTTGCGTTTGCCAGATGCAGTCTTCCTACAGATCTAACCCTGAGGGCTGGGGGTAAGAATGGGTCCACGTCGTCTCTCTACACGATAGGTGAAAGCGAATAACTAGGGAAGTGAAGACTTGGCCTGATTCTTACCAACTCCAATGGTTTCGTTGCCAGTGGTCTTACAAAGCACTCCCCGTGTGGGTTGCGGGTAGGAGCAGACCCACGTGACCGCGTCTCCGTACACGGTTCGTAAGAGGCGAATAACTACTGGAGTCGAAA